>JAZGTI010021602.1:0-10101 GCA_036877585.1 Botia kubotai | reverse complement strand
TGATGGTTCCTTCACACTGTCCAAACCTCCAAACACTGGTGGGCTGGTGTCGTTTGGGACTGTAGCTGAGCAGCTGGTGTATGAGATCGGAGACCCGCAGCGTTACCTTCTGCCTGACGTGACCTGTGACTTCTCCAATGTGTCCATCACTGAGATACCTGGTGAGACACTGAGCCAATCAAATCATTTCCTGAGTTCCTGTATACATTGTGTTTTTGTATTACAGTGAAAAATTCAAGTTATAATATGAGGAATACAGTGAAGTAATGTGAAACAGAAATTTGTAAATGTGTTAAATTGTTAAGCAAAACATTCATTTAAAATAAATGTAAGTTTAATTTAAAGTACTAGATGCAAATGCACGGTACTTGAAAATGACAAAATCTTTACATGACAATTGATGTTTGACGATTGATGTTTATTATCTGTGTATGTCTGACGCTGCCCATTGACTTGTAGACCAGTTGTCTAGACCGTCTGTTCCAGCTATCAGCCAGAACCTTTGCATCCTCATTTAACATCTTACCATATTTCCATTGTCTGTGTAATCAGTGAGCTAATTATATTTAACTGATCTGAGTTTATCTGCTGAATACTTTAAACTTCCAGGACAAACCAGAGAGACGAATCACTCACTAGTATGTTCACACTTATCAGAACAATCCACAAGAGAAAAGTGCTGATTATCAGCTGCTTTTGCGAGTAAATGCTGGTCTCTGACAACTTATTCTTTCATTGCTGTAGCAATGAGTCTAAAGGTGACTTCAGACTAGCTTAGATGTTGAACACTAAATGAGAAGATCATCGTTTTTATTGAACATTATTAAAAAGCTCAATTTTCCTGTGGATTTATTAGATCGCTACTCTGATTCTACATTCTAGAGTTAAAGCTGCAATCCGTAACTCTTGCCTCTCTACCGCCATCTCTGTTTGAAACATAACATTACAAGTCACTTAGAGTTATTTTACTTAATGTGGGTGACAAGTGTAATTTTAAACAGCTGCTTTAAAAATGTACAAGCGCAGCAGCATCTACAGTATCCGGACGTGATACAGTAGTCGGATCTTCTGTCTGTTTAAAGATGAAAGTTTACCACAACATCAGAACTGACAGGTTAAATTATAAATCATTATTGTAAACTTTTGTGAATCGGGGCCAAATAAGTAGATTGTGATGAGCACTGATCTGATCTGTTGTGTACTTGCTCAATAATTGATTGTAGTTCCTGTTTAACCAATAAAAATGACAGATTGCAGCTTTAATGTTAGTCTGTTGACTTCTTATTAACTGAAATTGTCCGCTTAGCAGTTTTGCCTCCCAATTTCTAGACGTGGAGGGTGGAGCTGTAAAAGTGGGTGGAGCCAAAGGATTACCTCCATCAGGTGACTACAAGGTCTGTCATTTCCATGATCTTAGCTCCCATACCGCACCTTACAGTGTAATAGTGAATTTCTTACTCTTGCTACCAGTTGGCTACACCAGCATTATGAATCTTACAGTTTTTGTGTTGTTCGTCCAGGTCTGTGCCACATATTTGGATGGGTTCAGAGCTACAGCAGTGTGTCCTGTTGGTGGTCCGAGAGCTGTGGAGAAGGCCAGAAGAACAGCAGAGAGCATCATCAAAAGGTGGAGGGTTTGTTTACAGTCAAAAACATTCATTATGTAATTCATGATGTAAACTGAACTGCTGAAATGGACAAATCGGCCTGTTGAGAGACTGAATTAAAGGGATAGTTCAGCAAACAATGAAGAAATGGTCACAGTGGTGTTGTGTTCTGGAATGTTCTATAGGACCCAGAGAATTTTCAAGCAGCTCGGTCTGCAAGACTACGCTGAGGTCAACATCCAAGTTCTGGGTGCAGAGGATACGTATGGACCCCACGCAGTCAATACGGTCTGTTTCTTTTGCCTGTGAAAATCACATCGATACAGCCGCAGACCGGAGCGCTCAAATATGGAGCATGAACTCCGAAAGTGGCCGGTGCCTCCAGAAGGAGGTGGGGGTTAGGCAGGTTGGGTCTATCTGTCAATAGGTGGAAGCCATGACCCCGTTTTGGAGCTCCCACCCTGTTTCTAAAATTCTTGCCCCGATTTGGAGATCTCCGGGCATCAGCTAGACCCTTCTCATGTACATCGCCTTTGGCGTCACTGTTTCTATCATTGAGATGACCTTCAGATGTTGTTTACTGTGCAGGGTCCTCGTGAGGCCGTGGTTTGGATGGCTGTCCATCACAAGCAGAAGAAAGCGCTGGAGTTCTTCTCCAGAGAGGTGGCACCAGCAGGAACAGGCATGGGTGAGTCCAAACCTCACACAGTTTACTCCAGTTTCACACTCAGTTCACAACAATCCAGATTGAAGTTTGATTGTACGCTACCAGTTAAGTTCTGGATGCACTTCAAATCGCACACAATAAGTTCATCCAAACTTTTGTCACGTAATTGAAATATAATTTGTTCTCTCTCTCTCTCTCTCTCTCTCTCTCTTTCTCTGCTACAGCTCCAGGATTAACTGCTATAGTTGGAGGGCGACCCAAGATGTAAGTGCTTGTGCTGTTTAAGAATGACGGATATTTAAAACGATGTTTTGTTAAATGTGTATTTAATTTCATGTCTGTTATTTTTGTAGATCACCAGTATTAAAGCCATTCTTTTTCATGCATCCCAAAGCAGATTTGGAGGTACAGCTTCCCTCAGTCAAATTACAGTACTGTAGTGTTTCTGTGTCTCTTTCTCCAACATTTGCCATGATAGCACCATGTGTTTGGACATGTTATTTGGATATTTGAGACACCGCAGATACCTTGTACATTCCTGGTATTTAAACATGATAATACATATAATCTAAATAATATATCATATAGCTAGACCTAATAATGGAACAAACTGGTTCTGTACGGGAACTGAAATAACAAAACTAAAAGCTTTAGAATTAAAGCTTTAGAATTTAATTTAAGAATTAAAATAAAAAAGACGGATTATGGAAACAGATCATTTGAAGTTTACATTTGTGTGAATGAGTGAATGAATGAATCTTAATTGGTGATTGTAGGTGCACATTCATCTGAATGGAGAACTTGTGGAGACGAGAAAGGAGGCGGCTGTGGACGAGTCATTAGCAGGAGGCCACACCCCCTCCCTCCCCTCAGAGGAGGAACACAGCTCAACCCCCACAGGTACCTCACGCTTCCAGGGGTTCCAGATTTTAAAGTGCTAACAGAATAGGTCGTGTTTTGACAGCTTAACTGTATTAATGTTTAAAAGAACATAAAACAAGATTTGGAGGTTCTTCGGTTCATGAATTCTGTAGAAACGTGTTATAGAACATAGAACGTGTCACATTAAATTCAAAACAGACCATTACTGAATTCTACTGACAGCTGTAACGTTTTATTTAAACGTTCAGTAGAATGTTTTGTTATGGCGGCAGGGACAAGACTACTGGCATTTCACTGGCCTCTGGAAAAATATTTCTAATGCTTTCCATACTTCCATACTAATGCTTTACATACTTCCCAGCTCATGTGGCGAACCCATATTGACGACAGATTTTATTGTGCGTCAAAACAGTTTTTTCAGTTGTGTGTCTAACTCTGATTAATGACAGACTCCGTTGTGTTTTAAAACAAGTTTTTGCACGAAGATTTGACCTACTTAAACATGAAGCTGGACAGATTGTTTGATCTACAAAATCAACTGAAAGAATTGGGCTTTAATTAATCCTTGTTTTAGGGGCCAAAGTGATTGTTTGACCAGGAAAAGATTTTACAAGATCCCCTACACCAGAGTCCAGGGCTGCTTGTTTTCCCAGAATCCTTTGCTCACTGAGTTCACTGAGAGCCGCAACCTTCTTTTACTGTTTTGGCAGCGTTTGCTTAAGTCTCTTTATCCATGTGCCACTTCTCAGTCGCACTAAACAAGCAGCTAAACCCTTCAAATAATCAGCCACATCTTTTCTTAAGATCTACTGTTCACAAGAGGATCAACGCACAGAAGAGCGGACCATTGCGCACACACACGCGGTCAGTCGCAAACGCGAGGGGCCGCACACAAACACAGGAGGTCTTAGTTACAACTGCATGCGGCACAAACCAACACAGACCCTCTGCTTTTTTCTCTCGTTCTGTTTTTCTCCCCCCTTCCCTCTCAGAACTGCACGCACACACACACACGCACACAGAAGACCTGGAGACGTGGTGATTTAAGCATCACAGAGGGCTGATTGTAAGAGAGACTTCTAAAGTTACAGCAGCCCAGGGCAACATTTTCCAGAGACAGAAAAACAAAAATGACCGTGTAGCTAATAATAAAGAGTTAAACGATTGGCTTACCCTTTATTTTAAGGTGTTCTTGTTACAGAGTAATTATACATTTAAGAACGGAGTGGTATTAATTAGCAACATGTATTTACAATAGGGTTGGGGTTTGGTTTTGGGTTAGTTGCATGTAATTATACATAATTTGCTGTTATTATTATAGTATTTTAGTATAGCATGGTACTTTATAAGTAAACGTAACATAATTTTTAAATCTTTTTTATTATGTTTTCGAGTTGCTAATGCTATCACTCATTCTTAAGACTAAAATATGAAGCATCGGCACTAAACACAATGAACGATACCTTAAATGAGGACTGTGATTAATCATAATATTGTTTCAATTTCAGTTATGGCTTCAAACGATTACAAAACCAAAATAATTGAGATTTTTGTGTCACATTTTGCGAAACGATCCAGGCAGCTGGGCCATTGCTAGCTAAGCTTTAGGACTTACGATACGATCATGTAGTCACATAATAATGGCATTTATATTTTCATTTAATCTTCTTCAAGTTCACAAAGTTCATAAGCTTTGAATGAACTGCCAGCTGCTGCATTTAATTACACAGAGAACAACTTTGTCTCCCTTGTAGATCTGCCCTCTGGCCCTCATACCTACAGACTGGAGGAGCTAGCATACACGCGCAGCGGAGACAAGGGTGACTCCGCAAACATCGGTACGCATCTGCCTCTGCGCTTTCACATGCAGCCAATAATATTTCAGTGGTGAGATGATTCGCTCGCTGCATGTTAATGTCACACCAGAGCCATTCTGGTAACATTCACTGGGAAAATGTGGGTCAAACCACGTTCTCTGACCACAAACCACCAAAAGGAGCTCACTCCCTGCAGCCCCAAAATGCAACAGGCTCTTGTGATGTGGAAAAGGGCCCTAGTCTAAACTTTCTGACAGGAGGTTGTGTGTCATGCACAGCAGACTACGAGTCTGTGTTTTATTGCCATTGCATTTTGACATTTTATTTTTGGACATGGTTTTGTTAGCTTTTCTCATGTCGAACTCAAATTGTAGGTCAAAAAGTGCTCGTGTATAAAACCGATGGTTGTTCACCTACCTGCGAGAGAGACCTTTAAATATGATTCGCTGTTACAGGGTTTCAAGAATCAAGAGTTGATTCTGAAAGCTTAAATTTGGGGTGAATTAGGTTAATGTGGGACTTTTTGCATTTTTAACTCATCGAAAGTAATGTAATCTAAGTTTGCACTACAAAACTGTACCAGAAAGTACCACCCACACTAACACCCTGTTTTTGGGGCATGGTGCCATTGTAATGCCATCTGTTTGTTCTTTTGACACGGTACCATGGTTTTCTTTTATTTACTATGGAGTACTATGTAATTACCATAGTACATACTTACGGTAATCGTTTCGTAATGTGTGTTTATTGTTTCAGTGTTACTGTAATCATATTGTTGTAGGAGTTATTGCGAGACACCCGCTGTATTTCCCCTATCTGAAGAACATGTTAACTGCTGACGTGGTGGAGGAATATTTCCAGCACCTGATCAGAAGGGATCAGACTGACCTTCCCTCCGTGATACGGTAAGAGGACTCTGTGCTCTTGCTGACCCATGGCAAAAGATATTTTTAGGCTATTTGGTGGTTTGCTCAGGTCAAAAAGCAAAGCTTATCTTTCTGCTTTGCTTCAAGTTCTTCATCTTAAATGTTTGTGGTTAATACACGATAGAACTTATTAGTACGTTGTAAGTATACTAAATTAAAATAAATATTTAGCTGTAAATGCCTAAAGTGGTACAGAAGTTACCAATGCAATTTGTTACTTTTGCCATCTCTGTTTGAAACATGAAAATGCAGTTACTTTCCTTACTTGGAAATCAAATGAATTCAAACGGACATTTCCTGGGAATTCCAACCCGACTGCTCAAATTATAAATGATTGTTATAAACTTATCGTTGCAAACCGGGATAAGTTAGGGAGATTGTTTTGATGACTGATCTGTACTCAGTACCTGATTTTTGATCATTTTATTCAAAAATGTTACGGATTGCAGCTTTAGGAATATGCAAAATAAACGTTCTTTATACTGAGACACTTCCCATCTGTGGCCTCTGACATGTTTTTAAAGACCTGCATGTGTATGCGTGAGAGAGGGAGAGGCACGCATATCTCTGGGTTTATGGGTTGGGGAAAAGACCTCTGCTGTTGCTAATGAGGCCCTCCTCATGCCGAGGAACGACATGTCTGTGTGTGAGTGTGCTGTGAGCTAACACACAGATGTGTGAAAACCAGGAGCTGATTTTAATTATTATAATGCATTTCACGTGTGCGCGGTGACTCGCAGGTACGAACTGCCCGGCGTTTATGGTCTGAACTTCATTCTTCGGAACTCGCTGGGAGAGGGAGGGGTCGCATCGCTGCGCAGTGACCCTCAGGTAACACAAACACACACAGACCATGTGACACACACTCGTTCATACAAGCTCGTAAAATGGATGCAGACACAGTGACGTCCACCAGCATGAGTCTGTTTGAAGCTGCAGTGAAAAGGATAATGAAATGATTTCAGTAATTTACTACAAAAACAGTCGTTTCTTGCCATCTAGCTAAACTTGACCAAACTTAAGGAATTCTAGTATTATTTACCAGAAAATTGTTAAATCTGTCAGTTGTTCGCAGCTGTGTTAAGTCATGTTTTGAGTGTTACTTATAGTTTGTTTTTGGTGTGTTTCTGTAGGGTAAAGCGTACGGACAGATGCTGCTGGACGTCAAACTGACAGGCCTACCTGATCTAAAATCGCTGGTCGATTAGTAAAAGATGAGACTTAAAGAGTTCAGGGTGTAGTGTTTTCATATTTAATTCAGTTTTAATATAAACCCTAATAGGTTAATGGCTACCATTACCAATTGTTGAAAAAGTGAATTTTTGCAACAAATAATTGTGCCTTCCATGTTTATGTTTTTATTACTTTGTATTATTGAACGAGAATGATTTGTAGTACGACTTGGCATTAATATATTAGATTTAACCGTGGAAAACACAAAATAAAGAGCAAACTGAAGTACGATTTCAAGTTTTGGTGGGTCGTTGTTGAACACGGCGGTACTTTGATATGTAGTGAGTATGTCAGATAATGGCGTCGTGGTGAGCTGAACACATCTCGAAGGCGACGGCAAAACAATAAAACCCTTGAAGTTTCCAGCCACTGTGTCTTCTCATTACCTCTGACCCCTGTCGACACAGGAAGTCTGAGAGCAAAAGGTTTTTCCCCGTCTGATGACAAAGTGTGTGTTTACTGTGTTGAGTTTCTACGTGTTTTCTAAGAACAAAGCATTTTCTTTAATGCTGCAGGAAAGACCCCATAAAACGCCATTTTACTGCCACTGCAGTTGAGTGGCTCTCAAAGAAGCATTTGCAGATATGTGTTGAAACTGATGAATAGACCAAACTCAAATAGTGCGTCTGAATTTAGGTTTAATAGTGCATTTGATGAGAAATCTATCCGACTGTGGTCTTCCGAACTACATTAGCATGCCGTGACAGCTTGACCCTGCTGGTCACTGGAAAATAGAAGGCAAAACATGGGCAGAATTCATTTGTCAACCACCGACAGGCGGATCCAGCAGTTACTCATTGTGTCGAGCTTCTTGGCTCTATCTGAATGCATCACAGTGTCATGCACAATAAACGCATACACGGTCGCGTAAATTGAAATCACTCACCTCGAAGCACGCGCATTTATCACAAACGCATTCAGCTGTCACATACAGACGTACATTTGGGGTACTGAGGGACAAAACGGGGGGAAAGAAGATAAATGTCTTGTCATTCATCACCCTATCTGTTCAAACAAGCGTCAGTCCCCGGAGAGGACCAAGTAATCTCCAATCACTCAACATTTCGCTTTGGCCTCACGGGGACACCTTTGTTACCGCCGCGCTACGGATTCTCATCCTGTCCATCATCGCTCTCCCACAAAAACTAAAGCTCGGAGGGAGGGAGGGGTGTGGGGCTGCTTTAATCCTTTCCTTTATCTTCGAGTTAAGACTGTTTTGCATTATTTTACTAACGCCTAATTAACGTCCCGTTAAGGTGAGCGTTGCTTTTCTAAACGCAGCATTAGGAATCGCATAGCGTTGAGCTGTTTGCAAGACAATCGGTTGTTTTCATTCAGTTGATTAGCTTTTTGTTAAGACCATTAAGAGCTATTGGTATTCATAAGTTGGAGAATTCAACCTTTTTCTCGTTGGCTACAGAAAACGCGCGTTGGAGACGTGATGGGTAGGTCTGGGGAACTTTTAATGAAGTGTTGATATGTGCGCTGTGTCCACGCCCAGCAAACCGGTCTGTTGGTAAAGGGGGCTCGTGTCTGGTGCGGTCTGGGTGAAAATACTGAGGATTGTAATTGTTGCCACATGTCCAGAACCAGCTCTGCAAAACACCAACTGCTCTCACTTTTTCCACATCCGTCTACCCTGCACTTACCCACATGAGAGAAAGCCCAGGCACACAAAGATACGTTTTTACTTTCCGTTTTCGAGCAACAGGCATGTAAATAAGTTGATCTGCAGACGGAAATACCAGTCATTGCGTGGCTATCAAGTGCAAGTTAGTTATGCGCAAACAAAAGACCGATGGCAGTTCGGAATGTAAATATCACTCATCTGTCAAAGAGTTTCAGTTCTTCAAACTTTAAACGTACGTGTCTTACGTAGTCTGTCTTTAACGGAAATAGTTATTGATCTTAAGGTTAAAATGATATAAAAACAAACTCGGAATGGGGTCTCTACACGTGTTGAAGATGAATTCATTGAAGAAAATGTGTACAGATAAAAAACATCGTAAAATAAACGTGAACCGTGTATATGCCTTATAAGAAAGTGTTGAAAAATAAATACGTTTAAATAAATATTACCCAAACAAGAAATGGGAACTTTCTGTCTGTGCTCTCTTTCTATCTCTGTTTAGCTGCTTTTAATTTCTGAATTTCGTTTCTCGTTGTCTTTAAATGTATTTGTTGAAGGCCACTGAGGCATATTTTCATTGATATCTGTACTTGTTTTCTCTTCACCTCTTCATCTCAGCGCATCATTGCTATAGCGGCCAATCGTCTTCTCACTAACGCCGTGATGTCATGAATGTGTCGCTGGTCCTTAGAATAAAACGAAGCGAGTCCGCGGAGACCAAGCAGCGCTGCAAAATGTTAGATTCTCTCGCTTTACTGTTGGAGAAAACCTTCCTTCTTGCCCATTTTAACTTTTTCACCACGACTCTGTCTAAAAAGGAGAGATGCACGAAGCGTCGAGAGGAGAGCGCGTATTATTTCCAGCGCGGGGATCTCCTGGAAGTTCCTCGCACTTTGTTCACTCATTTTGGCATATATCTCGGAGACAACAAAGTCGCGCACCTTATGCCTGACATACTCCCGGTTCTGACAAGAAACAAGGCTCAGATTCAGAACGTAGTGACGAACAAGAGATTGCTTCTTGGAGTGATCTACAAGTATGCTTCCATACGCGTCGACACGGTGGAGGACTTCGCTTACGGATCCGCAATTTTGCTCAACACGATGGACGCTACCTTGAGAAGACAGCCGCTGGCTGGCGAGGAGGTGGCCAGGAGAGCCGAGAAACTTATCGGCCGTATTCCGTACAGTCTCTTATGGAATAACTGCGAACATTTCGTCACTTACTGCCGCTACGGGACAGCGGTGAGCCTACAAACAGACAAGGTAAAAAATGGCTTGCCTTCAGTCACCACGTTTTCCTTTGAGTGGAGATTAGTGTATTGCACCCATATATATAT
>JAZGTI010021600.1:0-10102 GCA_036877585.1 Botia kubotai | reverse complement strand
GGGGGGGTCAATTTGTTCCAATAAAAAGAACACAAAGCTTCAGAGCAATGCACAAGCCTTCAGATGAGGCGGTTTATTAACACGCCATGAATTGCACTAGAGTGGCTCCTAGTCTTCTGTTTTCAGGATCAAGCTGCAGGCTTGGGAAAGACAAACAAGCTCAATGAATCGGTTTGGTGTTTGAGCCTCAAACCACTAAAACCATCATACGTGAACATTTATTAAAACCTTTTACTGGTGTTATTACCTGTTTGTTGACATGCACACTTTAATGCACACATGCCTCGCTCAGTATGTGCCACAGCATTAATAAACATGACACATGCATGCAGCAGGGTCAGAAAACAACCAGAGCATAGAGCCAAAATGACCTAGATTTTCACCTTAAGGTGCAAAAAGATTGGTAGTTTGTCGTCCCTGCACATTAATGCAATATACTGGCCGTTAGTACATATGTTTAATTCTTATGTACTCTTATGTATGTTTTGGTGTTTGCACCCAACTGGTTACTTTTTTATTATTGCAAGATTTCATGTACTGTACTGCTCGGTTTACACTTCCTGTGGTTTTCACCAAACAGGTTTGGGCTGTTCTGTGTGTTAATTCTTTGCAGCGGCGTAATAAATAAGGAAGGAAGGCATTTATAGTTTGTGGGTTATTTTCTCGTTCCTTTTGTGTTCTTTATTTAAATGAATAGTGCACCAAAAATGAAAATATACTGTCCAAACCTGTATTAACTTTCTCATGGCTTAAATTTCAGCCTCTTCCTGACACAAAGCTGTCAGTGGCGTCACCAGAAGACTGTAAATACAGCTCATGACTTATATCTTATATATGTCCTTTATGCGGTTCTATTGCTGTTCAAATGTATTATATGGACAAGAGCAGCATAACCCATTCAGCAAATGTCTCATTTTGTGTTCCATGAAAGACGGACAGTCATAATTTTGGGGTCACCTGCTCCTTTAAGACACGCACACACTATCATCTATCCCTCCCCTGTTTCTCACATTGTCTCTTTCTCACACTCCCCCCTGCTCCCCCATCTCTGTTACTAGCACCAGTTCCCAGTATGCTACTGATCTTTTCCCTATGGGCGTCTGGCATGTGTTGGAGATCAAAGCAGAGTGTCAGCTCAAGGTACAGGGCAAAACCAATTCACCTGCAGCTCCGTCTGGACGGGGGGAAGTTTGCTCTCACACTCTTTCTCCCTATTACTCCCTCCTTGCCCCTTCTTGCCCCTCTCACCCTGCAGACAGGATTAGCCTCTCCTGCCTCATCGTGCTGGACCGCAAAGAGCAAAGCACCATTTTACGACCAGATAAACTCTGGCCATAAATTGGACGGTGGGTTTCACAGCCTCTGCATCATATTAACGAGAGATTGAGAGAGAGCAAGTCTGGCCCAGTTTCCCATGAACGCCGCCCATACCAGACCCCATCAACAGAGCCGGCTCTCAGGACACCCAGTAGAAAGGGTCCATTGTGACTCATCATTGTGTATTAACCTCGGCAGCACAGGCTTGTTTGTCTTATGAATAATTCAGCAGGCCTCCCCAGCGCTAAACAACAGAGGCCTGTACTGTATGTTTAACGAGTGGGGTAGCGAAAACCAGTGTGTTTGTCAGATAAACTCCGCATGGCCTTGATGCACAAGCGTTCTGTTGGGCAACGTCTGAAAGGTTACTCTGGGAAAAAGGCCTTCACTGGTGCCTCCGATCTGATCTTACAGCAGATAGCAGCGGGTGGTTCCTGATCTGTGTGTGTGTTGTGTAGAGAGAGTCAGACCGGATGGTGTCATTTACACTCTGGTGCCGCGGTGTTCAAAGACACTGGTAAACGAACACCATTCTTTCTCTCAAGCTCTTGTCCGAAACACGACACCATACAGTCACTCTGAAGACCGCCGCCCAGGCCAAGAGGGGAAGCTGTGTTCACAGGCTCCCACAGAGACCATTTCGTACGCCACTCTTTTACAGTAGACTAGAGTTTGTTTGACTTTGTCAGAATTTGCTTCTTTTGATTGTCGAGAAAGCCCTTTACCTCTTGTCTGTTTGAAAATGCTGGTCTGGGCAATATTATAGACTATTTATGAAATGGCGTGGACTATTTATGCATAGTGTGTATAGTTATTAAATGGTATGAACACAGTCTAGCGTAATTTGCGTATATTCTGAATTGCTATTGATTTTTTTTTGGATTTATTTATTTTGCCCACTGAACACATATCTGAGCAGGTTTAGGACCACTCAAATAATAAATCATTATTATAAACTTGCCGTCGTGAATTGGGGTAAGCTTAGAAGATCGTGTTAGACACTGATCAGTCGTGTATTTGATTTTTGTTCCTTTTTAATCAGACAACCTACTGACTGATTTTGACAGATTTTGAACATATGTTGGTTTGCACAACCATGCCGAGGTCTTGCACATTATCCAGCAGCTCTGTGCTTGTGTTTGTCTCTTGATTGTTGCGTTAGATTGCTCTAAAACAGCCACTTATTGGGATAGTGTGGGCACTGCAGTCACACAAGTGGCTTATGTAATGAGACATGTTTTTCTTTCCCTCTCACTTTCCCCCCTCCGTCTCTCTCTGCCTACACTCGGAGAAAATTAGATGGTGCTGAAATGCTTGGGATTACAGGGAAGCATGGCTGCGTGTTTATGTTGCTCCCCAGGCTGTGGATGGGGAAAAGATGAGATCTGTTCAGTGGAGTTTCTGCCAGAGGTGCAGTTGTGTTTGTATTCGCTAGGGATGTAAAAGCTGCATATTTTCAAAACTGACTAGTCGGTCTTGTGTAATTAGACCGGTTTCGGGGTTCACCTGACCCCCAATCAGGCTTGTTCCTTGGGTGGGTGTTTTCTTATTTTCTTAAAAGGTTAAACATAACAGAACAGAATGTTGAGACACGTTGCAACCTCTGTTAAATATGTTAATGTTAAAACTGTTTTAATAAAAAAAACATTTATATACACACACACATATATATTTACGTATGTATGTAACTGTGTATGTAACTATGTATGTGTGTGCGTAACCTACACAAACCAGTCGACTAGTCGTTTGACTAATTGACCAGATGACTAGTCAGCCAGTATGACCCATCTTTTAGCATTTTGATGAAGTCTCTGACAGGCCCACACACATCTGATCATCCCACACAGAGTTGCTACTCTCTTCCTCCTCCGGTCCTGTCACTATGGTGAGGATGTCACATGGAAACGGCCCAGCGGTGGGAGGTGTGAAAGAGAATGTCAGAGACAGCAGTCCAAATATGACACCATTGGCAGGGGGCACATGGGGGAAATGGCACACAACACCTCAGTAAGCCACCTGAGCGTGAAATGAAGCAGATAAGAGGGACTGACCAGATGTTTCGCTCTGTGGGGGACGTGAGAGTAAATGAATGATAGAAATAGTGAAGTCCCGGGCTTGTTAGCTTATTGCAGGAGGAGAGGCTTGAGTCCTATAGAGATGATTGATTTAATAGAAGCAGACAGTGCTCATCATTGTCAATCTTTATGATGGCCTGCTCTCTCACTCCCTCTCTTCCTCCCCTGCCTTGTTCTCTCTCTCTCCCTCTTTTTTTTAATTTGTTGTTTCTCTCTCTCTGTCTGTCTCTGGAGCTTTGGTGCCAGGCCGGGCAGGCTGTGATGGGCAGACAGTGAGTTGTCTTCATTATAATGCCTTTATTTATTCATGTGTCTGTGGCCAGTGACAGCGATGCCTCTGCACTGCTCTCCTGTCTGTCTGCGTCCTAAGAGATATGACTCATTTTCATTTTTCTCTCTCTCCTCTCACATCTTTCTCTCTTTTTTTTTGCGAAGTGCTGCTTTCGGTTAGCTTCAAAACTGACACGTAAACACGGAACGTGCATCAGTCACATCCAGCGCCCACGTCGGGACACAGAGGGTGCTCATCAACTGTAGACGAATTGTTCGACGCACACCTCACACACTGGCGGCTCATGCAGCAGAGAGGGGCCAGATTGCCTCTTGGCCACTTTTGGGAGGCAGGCAGACACTGGCTGACTATTTCTGTTCTGTCTATAAATAGCTGTGCTGTGGTTTTTGCCAGTTTGATAAGCCTGTAATTGGAGTTGCATCCATCAGGTTACTGAGGGCTTTTAATCCTGGGATATGTCACATGGATGCTGGAGTGTTTCAGGTTAAAGAGCATTCACTGCCATTGTTTAAGTCTGGGTTTGCTGAGCTAAATGCTATTAGATTATTACAGTGTGTCAAAGGCAAATTAATCTAATTTTGCCTTTCTGTAGCTCTGCCAAATGGCTCACCTTAATCAGCCATTGTGTTTAGACCTCCGTTCTGAGTCCCTGACATGAGGTACATTGGGTTTTTCTCAGGATTATAGTTCAGAATTAGGTTATGTTGTGCTTTGACCTGAATTAGCACCTTTTCTTTGTTTTATAGATCAGACATGGTCTGTTGCCTTTTTTGGTATGTAGTTGTCCCACAAAATAGTATTTGAACTATAGCATATATATACAATAAACATGTTTGATTGTCCTTTCATTATACAACAAAATTAAGAGGAATATTCAAACACGTTTTGGCTTTGAAACAAATGGATAAGAAGCAAAAATGGATAAGAAAATTGTATTATTTGTCCACTAGTCCTTATTTAATGCAATGCCATTCATTTATTTTAAGCAAATGAATGCTTTTCAATTCCTTGATACTTCAGACTCTGGTGAGGTTCTGTTTGTAGCCCAGCGTCGGACAGCATTGCAAGGGACTGTCAGCAGTCGCTCTGTTTGTCCTCTGGCAAATAAGGGATAACAACAGCAATCATCTGACTGAAAGGGGAGACAGCTGGTGGATGCTGGGATGCGTGCTGGGTCACCTCTCTCACATCTGTAACAATTAATGCCCTTCAGCCTTTTAGGGTAATGTCATAATATAGAAAATAATAGTGTAATTCCCTAACTTACTAATGTGTCTCAGGTTTAGTGTTTCAAACTTCCAGAAGTCCTATTTGTACTGTTGTTGCAGATGTTTGGACAAGTACTCAAGTTATAGCCCATCAATTGCCAGCATGTGCCCAGCATGTTGCCTCATACCATACGTGCTGTTCCGGATATGCAAAGATGTTTTTGTTTATTCTAAAATGCATGTTTTGACCGATTTGTTTTACTCCCATAATAGCCTAATATGGTGCCACCAACAGCACTTTCGTCCTTAATGTTGCAAAATGTTTTCCATACCATCAGCAATTTTGGAGGCAATGTCAACATTTTGCATAATTTATTTGTTTTTGTTTATACGTTCCTTGTCGTTTTACTTTTCAAACAAACCTAATGATGCAGGTCAAGGACATGTGTACGTGAGAGACAGTGGTCATGTGATCCCACGCGTATGGATGTGTTATGTCAGAGCTGGGCCTGCGTGTCTCTGGCCGGAGGGCGCGGCGCAGCAGGAGGCCCTGCTGTTTAATTTCAGCACTTTATCCCCCTCTGTAATGAAGCCTCCCTCACGCACACTTGCTCACACCCTGCCAGTGCTGCTGGCGGGTAATTGGGATGTGACTGAGCATGAATATCCCTTACGCCCGCCGCAGCCCGACCTCTCTGCGACCCTGCAGATAGCTCTTTGTCTTAATGGACATATCATCTTTTATTTAGATCTCCATTTGAAAGTAATTGTCAGCAGGGGGGGTTATTGCAGTAGATGGAGATGAATAGACTGGAGGATCACAGCGGCCCTCTTTGATTGGCCGGAGTTTTTGGTTGGCTTTGATTATGCGAGTCGGAACAAAGGTGCATGCCGTGCCAAGCTGTTTTTGGAGGCTTATTAGAAGCTCCGCCCCAACCCCCTTCTCTGCTAATCAGCTGCTGTCTGAGCACCGCTGTCTTTTAAATGACCCGGTCAAAGATGCTTGTACTGCTTGAATCACAGTGCTGCCACTTAAATGTTAAGTAGTGGTAGGTGAAAAATCCATACTTAAAAAAAATCACACAATTTTGTATTGATATTCGCTAAGAACAAAGGCCTTTTAGGGCAGTTTTTTCAAACACTTTGGGATACAGAAGATTGATTACAAATTGGGGCAAGTCTGTGCAAAAGTGACACACATTAGGTCAATGCACTGTCTGTTATTTCTGT
The DNA here is from genome assembly GCA_036877585.1 of Botia kubotai. Classification (NCBI taxonomy): domain Eukaryota; kingdom Metazoa; phylum Chordata; class Actinopteri; order Cypriniformes; family Botiidae; genus Botia; species Botia kubotai. Next base: position 3,980 of record JAZGTI010021600.1, on the reverse strand, counting down.
TATAATCCACAATCGGAACAAGAATACAATTGTTCAGATGAACGAGTAAAGAATGCATAATGTATCACAATTTTGAGAAAATATACACTAAACATAGAAACGTATAGTATTGTGGCCTTCATATAAATATAATACTTTCTCTCCAGGTCCCAGCTGATTCTCACTGCTACTGTTTTGATGTGTTTGTATTGTGGTAGAGTGTTCAGATTACAGAGCCTAATGTGTGAACACGTGTTGAAATCATTTTGCTGTCAAGTAACTGCACTTGGTGAAAAACACGCATCTGTGAAATGCAACACAGCGTGTCAGTGCGTTGCATGTGAAAGTGTTGCGGTCTGTATATGTTTAGTTTGCACACACTGGCGGCAGGAACTGGCGTCAGGAACCGTAGAAGATAACCTCAGGTGGTCATCAGATTCTGCAGGGATGATTAGAGAGCAAGTTAGCTTTTCCTCACTGGGTTTTGTTATTTTTTTTATTAGAAATCTTTTAAAAGTCACATGGATTGTTAAATAGCAACCGGTGTGTATTTAGTGGGGTTGGACCGATTGTTTTGTAAATATCTCACAGTCTGGAAGGTCCAGCTTCTGGTGTGTCTGTATTATTGCAGTGTTTACACTCTGAAGAGAAAGTAATTAAAAAAACAGAAGGCTTAGATGGATACAGGCAGTCATTGAATACCCCTTGGAGTACAGTTAAATCAACAATTAAGAGGCAGAATGTATATGGTTGTAAATCAATATAGAGTAAGCTGTTCTCGAAAACTGCCCTTTCGAGTGGTGAGGGAGGCCACCAAGAGACCAATGACAACTCTGAGTTACTGTGCTGGCTTTAGTGGCTGAGACTGGAGAGGCTGTGGATACAGTAACTGTTGGCTGGGTGCTTTACCAGTCACAGCTTAATGAAAAAGTGGCAAAGAGAAGCCACAGTACAAAACAAGACATTTCCAGTCCAGTTTCCTAGAAGGTCTGCTGAGACAAAGCTGAGCGTTTTGGTCATCAGACTAAGTGCTATGTTTGGAGTAAACCAAACACCGCTCCTTAGTAGAAACATACCATCCCCACTGTGAAGCCTGTTGGTGGACACCTCATGCTGTGGAGATGCTCTGCTGCAGGTCATCTTTTAAGAACCTCTCCAGATCAGTCAGGTTGTATTGAGGCTGAGATTTCCCCAGGTCTCTGATATATTTTAAATTTGTTATCTGGCTTTTATTATATAATACTTCTTAATTATTGTAATTCTGTTTGTTTTTTATTAGTTGTACTAGTTTGGTTGGTTTGTATCAACTAAGCCGAATTAAAACAGTGAAACATCTTAAATACTTGAATACTAAAAGGGACTGTAAAATTGTCATCTTTGTCACTTTTATCAACATAACTTGCCTCGATGTCTGATGGCAAATACCTCTTTCTCAACCCTTCCACTCTGACCACCTCTGACTGTGTTCTGCTATGAAATGTCTAATATTTATACATGTAAAGAGCATGAGGTTGTGCTATATGAGGTTTTGTTATATGTTCAAGTCATTTTGACCATTTTGACTGTACAGAAGTACTTCCACACTGTAAATAGAGGTGTATGATTCCTCCACAGACAAACACAACTATTTGGTAGGAGTGATTAATTTCTCATATATACAGGTCATCTCTCAGGCAGAGCATCTCATTCACAAGGGGCCCCATCAACAGACATTGCAAGGTTGCAATAAAAGAAGCAAACGTAGCATCGTGTACACTAATAAATCTTTGGAGGTTAAACCCCACAGCACTAAAAACCTGCAAAGACCTTTTCATCATCTCTATAAAAGTGGCAGTGTCACAGTGTTTGTGGTGAGCCCTCATCCAGGGTGCTGGAATTAGTGCTGCACGTAAATCTAGTTTAACACGGCCGAGAGTCACACAATTATCCTGCCCTGTGTCTCATGTCCTTATTCCAACAGATTTTGCAATGTTTTCTTTCCCTTGATGTTGATGCCATTTTAAGGAGAATACAAAACAACAGCCTGTTCAAAGACCATAATACCATTGCAAAAGACAATTGTGAAATCCATTGTAAAATCGTTCGATTAGACACAAATCTGTGTAATGCACGATGTCACCGAGATTTTTAATTGATTCTGCTAAATGTTGATTTATTTAACATTTATCTATACATTAGCAAATAAGTGGCCTTAATGGTCACTTACAGCAACAAAAAGTTTGATACCTTGTTTTGTTTGTTTATTATTCTTGGTCTGTTTTTTTTTGGTCAGAACCCTGAATCTGAGAATTTTTTTGTTCTCCTTATCAGCTTGCTATTAGTTCCTGTTTTCACTGCTCATGCTTTTGCAGAGTTGCACGTATAGGCGTACATATAACTGGCTCACAGTCCTTTTGCCTTTCCAGGAATTGTCAATGCGTAGACAAACCTCCCAGACTCTGGATATGTGAATTCCGGCCCTTTCGCTCTCAGTTATGGAAGCTCGTGTTTACATTGTACAATAATCGCTTTTCTTCCTCTCTCTTTCCTCCTGCTCCAACCCCCCACCCACTGGACCTGTCTTTCCTTCCAGTGGCTGATCCAAGAGCCGCACAAAGTGGCCACCTTCTTCGGCTGCATCGGAAAGGATAAGTTTGGGAAGATCCTGAAGGAGAAGGCAGAGGAAGCCCATGTGGATGCCCACTACTATGAACAGAGCGAGGAGCCCACAGGGACCTGTGCTGCCTGCATCACTGGCGACAACAGGTCAGCCACCCCTTTCCTCTAGGGAGGGCCCTTATCGCTTCCTCAGGATAACACCCCCTCTGCACACACACACACACACACCAAACATTCACACACCCCACCTCACTATGCGTTGGGACTTGCTGTTCCCTCGCCGGCTGTTCTGGTCTTTTCCGCTAGAGCTCATTATTTATTTATTTGCTGGGGTTAGATCAGCACAGAGGTATTTTGATACACCTCATGACTTGGCCCTGAAGGCTGCTAGATTCCATGACTGAGCAGATACTGTACATTGGTTGGGCAGAATTACATGCTACCTACAAGTTTGATTGAAGAAGTCTGATATTTGAATGTCACTTATGTTTGAGTGTAGAAAATAATGCAACTGATGTAACTAATGTAAGTGCTGCATCTGTTATTGTAACTTTTAATAAACAAGCTACTTAAAATAATGCAGATAATTTCATTAAAAAATGAAAATTCTGTCATTCTCATTTTTATCAGCACACGAATGAAGGTTGAATCAAATTGAATTATGTCAATGTCAAATTATTTCTGTTCAATAAACAATAATCAGTAAATAAAAATCAGTAAGTTTAGTTCTGTTTTTCACCCAAAGTATAATATGGCTGCATAGGTATATCATGACCACCACTATGGTCACTGTTGCTGTGTGGAAAGTGCTACATTCTTCAAATATTCCACTGTGTTCCACTAAAATAATAACAGCGTACAGGTTAGGAACAACATGAGGCTGAGTAAATAATAGTTATTTTTGTACAAACCATTTGTTATAAAAATGCATGCACTTACAGGGACACCTGTGTTAAGTGACATCAGATGAATAATAGATGCCCCTCACCTGTTCTGAAGGCAGTTAGTGAACGTTTAAACGGCGATCTGCTTTTCATGTTTTGCATGTCGTCAGCCATGCTATTGGCTTTTAATAAGAGCTGCTAACCAAACTATTGTGAGCGTGTGTGCCACAGGTGTGCACTCTCTCTCTCTCCTTCTCTCTCTCTCTCTCTTGCTTTCTCTCTCTGTCTCTGTTTCTCTTTTGAGCCTGCAGTGATGAATGATAGGGACCTGTAGGTCATCCTGGACTTGTTATTGTGGGTTTCTTTCATCCGTGCACTAGCTGTGGCAGAATTTGTGTTGATATTGTATTGTACAGTACACAGCCGGATGTGTGTGGACACCTGAACATCACACCTATATGTGCTTTAGAACATTACATTTCAAAGCTGTATGCTGTGATAGCAGGAATTAAAATCTTG
>JAZGTI010021599.1:0-10102 GCA_036877585.1 Botia kubotai | reverse complement strand
TATATTTTTAAGCTGAAAAAACGCAGTTTTACAAACATTGGAAATATGGCTTTCAAACAATAAATTGTTATAAAAATGACACCCAGATTTTTGGCTAATGAAGCAGGCTTTATAGAGCATCCATCCAGAATAAGGCGGTGTTCTATGTTGCTCCGTGTGGAGGGTTTTTGCCCAACAAGTAAAACTTCTGTTTTATCTGAATTTAATAGTAGAAAGTTGCTAGTCATCCAAGTTTTGATATTGACTATGCATTCTGTTAGTTTAGTGAATTTATGAGTCTCGTTGGGCCTAGAAGAAATGTATAGCTGAGTATCATCAGTGTTAGGAGTCCAGACTCTTATTCTATGTCAGGAGTCCAGACTCTTATTTTAAATTGTTTTGTCTGTTTCTGGTTTTCACTGTCTTCACTTCCTGTTTTGTAATCATCATCACCTGTTTACCTTTGATTAGTTTGGTTATTTAAGTTCCCTGGTTCTAGTGTTGTTTGTCAGTGATTGTTTGTTGATGTTGAATGTTGTTGGATTTCATATGTTGGATTTTGGACTTTGGATTTTCCCTGGTTTACTCTTGTTTCGTGTATTTTGGATTGTCTTTGTTTTATGCTGCTGTCGCATTTGTTGTTGCCCACATCTCCCACAGTTAGTGTTTGTTTGTCTTTGTTTATTAAATATTTTTTTGTGTTATCTAGTTTTCGTGTTGTGCACCCGTTTCTGCCCCGAAAACACTATCGTCACCGTAACAGAATCACCGACCAATTTAACAACAGCACAGCAGCGGTTCCTTTGTTTAGTTTTCCCCCCGTTTTTTTGTTCTTGTTTTTGTCACCATGTCCCCGTGGCCAAGCCAGAATGGGAGATCAATGGACATTTACATTCAGGACTTTCTGGGCAAAGTTTATGACTTACCGATTAAGGACCATGCCATAATGACCATTTTTAGGTTTGGGCTGGATCCTGTTTTCAGGGATGTTGTTCCCCAGCCTGGCTATACATGGACTATTGAGGAGTATGTGAATTTTGCCTTGAGGATGGCCGCTTCAGACGTCCGATTGGGGGAGGCGGAGGTAGATCCCAGGGTCCCAGTGATGGAGATTACTAACCCTGAACTTAACCAGTCATCACCCAATGAGACTCAGCAGCAGCCTGGGCCTACCGCAGACTCACAGCCAGAGCCCGACGCGACCAAGAGATGGATCGCCCCGGAGCCAGAGCTGGAGAAGCCCGACCAGGTGTACGAGCCGGCTGCAGCTGAGGAAACAGTGGACTTGCCAGTGGAGCACAAGGGTTGCCAGGAGGACCCTGCCCATGACACCACCGCTGGGGGTGAGTACGGACTGGTTTCAGGTATAGAGACTGTTATACCCATAAATTCAGAAGATACAGTAATCCCACTCAACCTCTCTTTCCCACCTCCTCTTATGTCTTCCCCGGTCTCTTTGATAATGTCGCTGGAGTCTGTCAGTCCCTCGTCTCACCCTCAGCTTACCAGCAGTGTTGTGGGCTTGCCGCCAGACTGTCAACTGCCAGCTATATCCTCGCTGAGGACAGAGGATTCCTTGGCTACACTCCCGGTCTCCAATGCCCGGACTCCTCCTCAGCTCTACGGACCTTCGGGTTCCATGGCTTCCAGCTTGACCCTCAGGACCCGCAAGTCTCCGCCCTGGCGCCTCCCACCATCGATGCCACTTCGGTCATCGACGGTGCTTATACGGCGTGAGGACACGCCTTCCGGGAGGGGGCCGTTATGTTAGGAGTCTGGACTCTTATTCTATGTTATTTAGGGTTGTGTTTAGTTTCTTCTAAAAGATTTGTAAAGTAGCTTTTTAAGGCATTTCTGTAATTTGAAACATTCTCCTTCCATGCTATCCGAAATACCTCCTGTTTTGTTTGCTTCCAGTTGCGTTCCATTTTCCAGGCTGTTCTTTTCAGAGCATGGGTATGCTCATTACACCACAGTGTTGGACTGTTGTCCCTAATTTTTTTTAACCGTAGAGGAGCAACTATGTCTAAGGTGTTAGAAAATAAGGATTTAACATTTTCTGTTGCGCTGTCAAGGTCTTTAGAGTCATCCATTATGTTAGGGAATGAAGACAGTGCAGGTAGGTTTTTGATAAAAGAATCTTTAGTAGTAGAATTTATTGTTCTACTGTATTTATAGCGAGTAGGTGAATTTGCTGCCATAGGTAAATGTATTTTACAGGACACCAGATAATGATTTGACATGTCTGTCGAGTTATATGGGAAATTCCCACATCAGAATCTGCTTCTAACTCGAAAAGAGCATCAGCCAACTACAGGGGACACAGGGAGCAACTCCAAATCATTTTTCAGCTCTTGTATTTGGATCTTGCAAGTATTACAGTGATTATTCAAGCAGATTGAATTAGGTTGACAACCTTAGAGAAAAAAAAACAATAAACAGAAGATACACTATTGCATTCACTTATTTGTAAACAAACAATGTAAATTGCGATACATACAAAACTGTCTCATCATTTGTTAATTTACATGTTCAAGCTCGTTTTCTGTCATTATTTAAACATAGCATTACTATTTCACATGAACTATCTGAACAACTAGTGGTTCGTCACTACTTTGCATTTCTTTGGAACGTATAAACTACATAACATGGGTTTAACTATTAAACAGGATAACACAATCACTGTTATTGTCCATATTGCACATTATTATAATCAGATACTGTAGATTTTAGTGGCAATCAGTCCTTCACATAGTTAGATAGAGACTTTATCTTACCATTAGTGTCCCTGAGGTGACCATTTACTGATGGGTTTTCCCTTATTGTGCGTGTCACTCACTGCAGTCTTTGAAACGATTGCATTTCCATCTCTTGCTGCACTCTAGTTTTCATGCACACAATTACCATGTGAGCTTTTTGCTTTCTTCCGCAACACTCGGCTCGATTTTTTCTAATCTCCTCCGCATCACTCAGCATTTTCCGATCCTCTTCGCCACTCTGTATTAATTAAGTTCCGCAGTTTCGCCAGTTTCGTTTAATGGTGTATCGGTCCCGTATGCAAACTTGCGTTTTAGCTGCACACCTCCCACTTGAACTACTGGTTCTTGAACCCAAGTAGGTCACACATTTATTCCTCTGTTTGTTTTCCTACTGTTCTTCCACAGGAATCAGTACGACTAACCGTCTTACATCTCTATGGAGGATGGTTCCAGAAATCTTGTTCATCATTGTTTTGGTAATTTTCTTTCCTTTGTCTGAGACTTTTACTTGATCAGGTTTTACACTTGTGATGGGGTAGCTTGTATAGACTTTGACGTTCACATCTCTGACAACACCTTTGTGATCAGCACTGACTTTGATCAGCATTGACTTTGATGGACTGAATACCTGGCTTCAAAGAACCTGCAGTCTAAAAGGAGTCAACTTCATTGACAACTTCAATCTTTTCTGGGGCCATAGACAACTGAAGTACCTGCCACTTCTTCATGATTTGCATCGTGGGCTTCATGAGCCAATAATGTCAACACCCATGCTTTGTAAGGTAGAATTGGGTCTGCAACCTTTTCTTCATTAAAGATCTGGATTCTGCCACCGCAGACTAAGAGTCCTGAATCTTCTCTGTATACAGCCAGTCTACTAAGAGTAGTGTTGGAAAAAGTCACACCGTCCTGGGCTGCCAAAAAGAGCTCTCTTAGTGCATCCTCTTGCTCTTTTACAGTCAGCACAGTCTGTTTGGTCTCATCTTTTGGCACCAGATCTCGTTTTCCATTCTTTGGGTTTCGACCTCTACATCCTAACCATTTCTTTATTCCACGCCACACCCAGCCAATGACTCTGACTAGTTTGCCTAAGTTACTGAATTTTTCCACATTCACTAGTTTCTTAACACTAAGAAACTAGGTGTTCCTCTAGGTAAGTTTTTATCACGTTTTGATTTTTCTGCATTCTCACAGATGCTCAAGAAGCGGTGTTGGTTGGATCATTCCTACTTTTAGGGTTTGATTCTTTAAAACTTTCTTTTACCATTTCTCCCAGGTCTTTCTTTGCTTGAGCTCTTGTCAGAACTGCTGAGAATGTCTTCCTCTGAAGCTTACTGACTCTTTCTCTGGCATCAGCAGCAATCTCAGCAGCTGATTTCATTGGCCATTCCTCCACTGGGAGCCTGAGAAATTGTGGTCCCTTCTGCCATTCAGACTCTTCAGAAAGATTTTCAGGCGTACTACCCCTTGTGATGATGTCTGCAATATTGATATCCCCTGGGATCAACCACCAGTTATTTACTGGCCCAGACTTTTGGATTTCGCAGATTCTATTTGCGAAGAATGTTTGGTAGCCATAACTATCACGTTGAATGGCCCCCAGCACAGTCTGCCTGTCTACCAGGTGGAACCAGCGCTCAACTTCCATCCGCCCATGCTTCTCAAAGTACCTTTTGAGACGTACAGCAAACACAGCACCACATATCTCTGCCTTCACAGCATCTCCCTTCTCGTCTAATGGTGTTAATTTGGCCTTGGACTCGACTAATCTGACTTTAACCCGCTGATCTGTGTTCCACTTTAGGTACAATACAGCTCCATAGGATTTGTCGCTGCCGTCTGAGAATGTAATCTCCGAGGGTTTTCCTTCCCAGCCAACTGGTGTGAGGCTTCTGTGGAATTTAACTTGACTAAGAACCTGGCCCGTTCTAATTTTTTTCTTCCTTTTTAAGAAGTTAATGGAAGCCATGATATAGAGCTTGTCTTCCTCTAGCAGATACCCTGTGCCTAAAGCCTTGTTGTCTTCGTCCCTTAACTGGTTTGGGAGAACGATTGTTTTACCCTGAGAGACTGATCCCTCTGGAACACAAGTTTGTGACCCAGCCTCTTGCCTCCCACTTTGCCCTGACCGAACCCATGGCTCGAGTGCAAATCCGCTAGCTGTTAGAATCGCCTCAATTCCATTTATTATCTCATTCAGTCTCTCCTGGTCATTGTGGGATGTAAGGATGTCATCCACATAACTGTCCTCCTGACTCTGCACTCCTCTGTTAAATGAGCAAACTTGGTTAGTCTTGCTGTCTCATGCATGGCTAGCTGAGCAATGCATCCAGCAGGGCGATCTCTGATGTTAACCCGTGTGATAGCATACTCGCCTATTTCTTCTTCTTTAGTATCTCTCCAGAGGAATCTGTGAAGGTGCACTTCACGCTCTTTCAGCCACACTTCTTTTTTATGTCTCCAAGAGCAGCAAAGACTTTCTTTCTGAATCTAAGCAGGACCGCTCTGATAGGGTTGAGTACATCTGGTCCCTTTAACAGGAGATCATTCATGCTTAGTCCTTTGAATTTTTGACTACTATTCCAGACAAGCCGCACCGGAGTAGTAGTTGAGTGAGGATTTGGGGCGACCAGATGGCTTACATAGCAAATAGTCCCTTTCCAATTATCAATCTCTTCCTTGGTAAGCTGTTTTGCTGCCTTCCTTTCTACCATGTCATGTACTTGAGCTTCATAAATGCCCTGCCACTCAGGCACCCTTCTGAGTTGTTTTTCTGTTCTCAAGAAAACAGCTTCTACTCCACTTCTGTTGTATGGAAGGGTAGCTGGGTCCTGAATCCATGGATACTTTGTATCCCAGTGTGGAGACTTGCTGTGGGAATCCTCTTCAACATAAGTTGAAGAGAGACCCTCCCTTATGATCTCGAGTTCCTTTTCTTCTGCTAAAGTCATCTCCTTCCCTCCAGGCTGACAGTTTCCGCAGCGGCAACCTCCACACTTTGGGTCGCAGGCTGCTCCAATACTTTCCCACTTCCACCACTCAAGAAACTCTTGATTACTTGCCAGTGAATTTCTTGTCTCAGCAACAAGAGTTTTACTCCTTCGGATCATTTCACCAGGAGGTTCAGCTTTCTCAAGGACTTCCTCATACTTGATTGCAGCTGTCCTCATGGACCGAGCAAAATTCGTCTTAGACTCATATGCTGCCATATCCACCATCTCAAACAGATCTGGGTGTTCTCCAGCCACTGTTTTCCCCAACGGGCTATCCCACAGGATGAGATCTCCCATGATCTTCAATCTTTGTGGTGCGAGTCTCCCCTCTCGATGGCTGATAAGAAGATCAATTTTTTCAGGTCTTTTCAATTCTACTAGGTTTGTTTCTGGAAAGAATCTTTTAAGTTGCTCTGGACTTACGCTTCTGTGGACTTTAGCAATCTCCTCCAAACCGTAGCAGATCAACTGGTGAGCTTTCTCTGTACCCTTGGGAGTTTTGACTCTAATCCTGAGGAGGAACCTTTTCATGCTTACTCTAATGGCCATCTTACCAACTCCATGAACCACTAGAGTAATTTTCTCACCTCTTAGCTTGAGTCTATCAGCAGCTTCGTGGGTGATGTAATTTGTGTCTGAGTCCAGGTCTATCAGAGCACCAACTTTCTGTCCTGCATTTGTGGGTACCTCCATCAGCATCATTATAACAGGTAGCTCTTTCAGTCCACTTTCACCCAACAATCCTTTCTGATCTTTCTCAAAGTAGTTTACCATCTTGACTTTGTTGGTGAATGCTCTTTTGCACCTCTCCGCCAGTTTTGGAGAGAGTTCGGCCAAGAATTCTTCCTGCTCATCTGTCAGCCTGTTCTCTTTTTTACTCTCTTTGATCACAGCTTTCCCTTCACTTCCACTCTTGAGTTCACCTCTTGGACAAAGGAAATAATGGTGGTCTGAGGAGGCTCCTTTTTTGCAATCTTTGTTCTTGCAAAGGTAACTATCGCTGCACCTGTTCTCATCCTCATGACATCCTAAGCACTTTTTACATGCTCCCAGTTTTCTCACAATTGACTTCCTCTCCGATAGTTTTAATTCTTAAAATTTTTTGCAAAAGAAAATCTTGCCTCTATGTTTCTCTTCTCCACACACAATGCACCCACCCTCTAAAGAAACTTTCTTTGTCGTTCTGGTGAAAGCATAGTTCCTTCTTTCTGGCTTTTCTGCTCTCTCTGAGATTTTCAGTTGCTCAAGCCTTTCAGGAATTTCTTCTTTCTTTAGAAACAGTGCATCAAAATAGTTCTCTTGTGTTATACCATTTGCAGGATCTGTCATGTAAACAAGCCAGTCTCTTTTCACAAACTCTGGTAACTTGCTCTCAATGGATTTTATTACCAGCGGATTCTTTATGGCACCAACGTTTCCGAGATCCGTGAGATCCGCCAGGGCTTTTTCCACCATTTGAATTAATTCTACAACCCGTCTTGGCTGATTACCTTTGACTGCAGGAATTCTCTCCAACTCATCAACAATTTCCATGGCAATTGTGATTTTGTTACCATACCGGTTCTCTAACACTCTGAATATGTCAGCAGCAGTATTATGGGAAGACAGTCGGAGCTCCTTGGTAATCTTCTCATCAGTGCTATCCACCAGTTGGATCTTTTTAACCTCAGCTGACTCGGTGGGCTCACCTTGCCTCTGGAGATTTTCCCAGTCCCTTTTCCAGCAATAGAAATCTCTCTTATTGCCACTAAACGTTGGTAAACTTGCTGGTTTGATTTTTACTACTGGTATGATCTGTGCTGCAGGTGCTGCTACATCCAGTTTGCCCCTCATGCTAGTTGATGCTCGCGCCTCCGCAGCAGCCCTTCGAGCCCAGGCAAATTCAACTTTTCTTGCTTCAAGTCCATTGCTAAGCTCTTTCAGCTTTCACACACGACTCTCTAGGGGCTTTCGTTCAGTTGTGGGGGTCCATCTTTCCCAGTTCAATAATAAAATAAAGTAAAAATAAATAAAATAATAATAAAATAAAATAAATTCAATAAAGCTCCAGTTGCCTCTTTCACCAGTCTCATCAAGAGCTCCAGGTGCATTCCATAACTTTCATAGCCAAAGCTGTCGACAGGTATGGTAGTCGTGCGATCACAGGCTTTCTCTGCTGCGGAAACTGCTGTTAACACTTCATCTTGTCCATATCTTTTCCAGAGATTATCTTGCACCATCTCATTGACTTCGTCAAACTTTGTGTTACAGTCCTCCACAGTTTTCTTCAGGTCAGCTTCCTGCTGCACTGAAAGTAGTGCCTCTGCACCATCTTCTTGGTTGGCTTCAATTTCTGCCAGCAGTCCAGCCTTATAATCATCATAAGTTTCAAAGACTTTTCTTGCCTCAGAAGAGAGCTTTCCGAATTCTTCTTTGAGCTCTGATTCTATCAGTCTATGTGCTTCTCTACAGAGAAAATTAGCTTGCTTGGTGAAGCTGCTTTTTGCGGAAGTTCTCTCTCTTTTCAGCTGATCTTCCAAAAAAAAGGACTCGTGCACTGAATCTGCATCATTAACTCACTGAAACGATCGCATTTCCATCTCTTGCTGCATTCTAGTTTTCACGCACACAATTACCATGTGAGCTTTTTACTTTCTTCCGCAACACTCGGCTCGGCTTTTTCCGATCTCCTCCGCATCACTCAGCATTTTCCGATCCTCTTCGCCACTCGGTATTAATTAAGTTCCGCAGTTTCGCCAGTTTCGTTTAATAGTGTATCAGTCCCGAATGCAAACTTGCGTTTCAGCTGCACAATGTCTTTGCTCTGCTGCAAAATATTGATGTCATCAACATTTATACTATAAGACAGGATCAAATCTAACGTATGATTACGGCGATGAGTTGGTCCTGACACGTGTTGTGAGACACCAATAGTGTTCAATATGTCTTTGAAACCCTAGCCCAATGCATCCTTTTCATTATCCACGTGGATGTTAAAATCACCAACAATTAAGACTTGATCGGTGGCTAGTACTACTTCTGATAAAAAGTCCAGATGGTTCAGAATGCAGCAGCCAGAGTTCTCACGAGAACAAACATGTATGACCATATAAGCCCTGTTTTTTCAACTCTACACTGGCTGCCTATCAAGCATCGTATACATTTTAAAATCCTGCTTATTACCTACAAGGCCCTAATTGGTTTAGCTCCTCAATACTTAAGCGAGCTCCTCTCCTATTATAGTCCTTTGCGTTCACTACGATCTGAAAATTCTGGCCAACTATTAGTACCCAGAATTTCAAAAACAAGTGCTGGTGGTAAATCCTTCTCATATTTGACACCCAAACTTTGGAATAGTCTTTCCAGAGACTCACCTATTTAATCTTGCCTACACATAGTCATATGGATTTATTACTCCAATCCCCTAAGGGATTATTAGGCTGCATGAATTAGGTAAACCAGAACCGGGAACACATCCTACAAGAACAGATGTACTGGCTCCAGACTAAATTTGTCTGTCTTTCAATCCCCAAGGTCCTGTAGTCAGCTGGATTCAAACTCTGAGACCAGATGGTGGGGGACTGGATGAAATGACCCTGAGACGGATCATCAGGATTTGATAAACTTCTTAAGTAAACCTACCGTTATTTAAATGACAACTTTTAGCTTTATTTTGTTCCCTGCTTAGTCACAGCAGAGTGATATTATGGCTGCAATTAGTAATATTATGCCTTATCGGTTTTTGTTGGCACGATCTCTCAGTGCATGTCTCTCAGACATATTATTAAATATCAGTTTTCCATCAATAGTTAACTATAACTCCTCAAAATCAACTCTGTTCATATCTAAAACAGTTACAAATTGCAGCTTTAACGTGCCAGAGGAGAACTGGCCCTCCTGGTCAAGCCTGGCTTCTCCCAAGGCCTATTTCTCCATCTATACATCATTGGAGTTTTGGTTCCTTGCCACTGTCGCCCTGTTGGCTTGCTTGCTGGGAGACTGCTGACGTCTAACTTAGCCTAGGGCTTTGTAAATTGTAAACATATAATATTTTATTGTATATATTTTATGTATGTATGCTACTTTTGCATCTTATGTAGTTCATGGTACTATTGCAAATCCCTTATACCTTTGTCCCATAAGATGTTGTCTATTATATGCCATCCCTATGTAAGCTGGAATGCATATCTTGCTTAACATTTTGTGGTTTTATCGGTTCAGTCAACCCTTTATTGGTAAACATACTATAAACCTAGTATACCTAATTAGTCTTTTACATCCCACACATATTATTTGCAATACCACCAGTAACATGTCTGACATTTGTTCTGTGTTTTTATTATTATTCTTTGTTTCTCTATGTAAAGTTGCTTTAAAGCAATGTAACATTGT
>JAZGTI010021598.1:0-10102 GCA_036877585.1 Botia kubotai | reverse complement strand
ACCACCAAGATTTGTTTTTATTAATTTATTTTTCACTCTGAGCCTGTCATGATATTTGTCATGATTTGAAGCAGAGTAAAATATAGCTCTAGATTTATAATATATTACATTCTTGGGGTTGGTGGTGCCATGCTTGAACAACTGACTTACAGGGATTTGAATGATTATATTTTAATCATACAAAAAATGCTTTAGGCTTTCACTTGAACTTTTATTAGTACATCATTCCACATATATAACCAAATGGATGTTACCTTTTGTATAATAAAAACAGTGCTTAGGCAAAGAAGCTTTTTTTTGTTCTGATCCTAGACCAGTTTTTAAGACCCACAGCTTCAGGGATAGTTCACCAACAATGAAAATTCAATCATCATTTATTTACCCTCACTGGTAATTTTCCTTTTTCTGTGGAACACTAGAAGGAATTTTGGAAAACCTTTGCTCTTTTCCATACAACCTGAAAGGTGATTTATTCTGTCAAGCACCAAAAAAGCACCACAAAAGTACAAAACAGTCATGTAATATGTTTGTGTCAGGATTACACAGAAATTTTGCATTTTTTTGTTTGCAAATTTTGTTTGCATTCAGTTCAGAACATTGAAACGTGTCACTTTTGGTCATTCTATATGAGAATAATTTAGGTCAAGCATGGCACGTGTTTAGTGGCCATATTTGATTCTGCACAAAGAATTTTCAGCACATAACTTTTAAAATATATAATATATACATATAAAAATGATATAAATATATATTTTTATATGTTCATCACATAAAGCTGTCTTGTGGCTTTTGAAATACCTTTATGATGCTTTTTTGAAAAATTCACAGTGTAATCACCTTTTAATTTAATTGTATGGCACAGAGTCATTCTAGAACATTTTACAGAATTCTAATTACATACATGAATGCAGAATTTCAATTCTTGAGAATTTCAACTACTTTAGACCCACCATTTATATAGCAAACCTGGTCTCAGATCAGTGGCAGAATGCAGCTTCTACCTGTCTATGCAAAGCAAGAGGATAACCACAGAAACACAATGAGGAGAACTAGGTGCAGATATGGAAGATAAGAGAGAAGGATAGGAGATGGAAAGAATGAAAACATTCTGTGAATACCACTCCAGCCAGACACAAATAAAGAAATAAAGAGAGAGAGTTGGAACCAACTGTAGGAACAGCAGAAGCACACGGCAAAACAACACCGGCTTTAACCAGACTCCAAAGCCTGGAAGAGACATGGCTCTTGTTCCAATACTCCTACCATAAGCTTACTAATGTCTGAAGAGATCCTAATGAGGAAGGTAATCTCACTCTTGGAGGCTATTTTAAGCCCATTTGTATGCCAATAAACATTCTGTCCAGACATTATCCAAGAAATGTTCCCCAGTTTCCTGTGTATATTGAAAGCAGAATTTTTAAATCTTTTTAAAAATTCCTGCCTCTCATGCTTTGTTAAATTCCAACTTTTTTGCCCTTTTTGTTTTTAGATTGATCTTTTGTCATTTGCTAAATAAATAAGGAGCTTTGCAGATGTATTGGAACAGAGACATCTTGTTCAGTTAAGTCCCACAGAACACTATGAAATATAGATCAGAACTCCTATTTTATTACTTACTGTGAAATGACACAACCAAATATTACTCATAAAAGCATTGTTAGTGCTGCCCTCACATTAGCAGTGATATCTTAGGACTTTGCTACTACCAAGACACAGAAGAGACCACAATGAACAATAAGAAATAAACAACAATGTACATTGTACAATGTACAAGGTTACAGAGTAATGTGAAAACCATTGATCCTATCCATGCACCAAATAAGGCAACCTACACAATCTTTTGTTTTGTTCCTAGTATTTCTTTCTCTGTATAAAGTTACAGTATAACTGTACTATGAGGAGAGCACTATTATACCTAACTCAAAAATCTGTGAAAAATCACAGATGAGATCTCTTTAAAATCTCAATTATTTCTCCTAGACAGCAATGAGATAAAATGGAGAGCAAATGAAAATAGATAGTCTCCTGTGTCTCAGATATTTCTCCTGAGGTAAAGACCCAGAATGCTCACAAATGTCTCCATATGACAAATCCAGTTTAAATTAATTATGTGCTGCGCTCTTGGTGCTTGATATGAATTAAACTCTTAAAAGCTTTAAGTGTCAAAATGGTAAAATATATCAAAAGTTTATTAATTACGGATTTATTTTGAACTATTTTATGGAAATAAATACTGAATTATTGGCTTATTTCAAAAGCTGGAACAGTGTGCGTATGTGTGATGTGTGTGTGTGTGTAAGTGCAAGTTGTATTGCTTCACAAATCTTTTGTTTTTATGAGTGTGACTAGGGGCTTATCATCTGGGCTGTAATCTTCGTAGCTGATAGGAGTGGCGTCATACATTGCTGGTCTGGACTTCTTCCCAAACCTGTATCAGACACACAAAGGCACAGTCTCATGTTTTACAATTCATGAAACAGTATATAGAAATAGCATAGAAATAGCAGTGTAATCATGTTATGTTTACGTATACACAACTTGTACCTGTATGAATGATTTAAACAAGCACAACATACCTTGCGTGGCGAATGGAAGCAATAGCATTGCTAAAATCGCTGTCGATGCTGCGGCAGTTGTAAAACTCCTGGTAGGCGTGACGGGACGAGCCCTGGTACTCGATGCGACTGATGCGACAGATGCCGACGATGAGGATGATGAGCATCAGGACGAAGGCCACGCACAGAGCACCGATGATTATGTACAGAGAGTGACGAGGCATGTTGGTCAACGAGTCCACGGGCTGAGCCATCTTCCACTGCAGATCTGAGGCAGAGAAATATCACTGGTTGAAGTTCTTATTCTGGGGTATTCTGGATGGTTGCTTAGCTGCCAAAGTCAGAATATCTCACACCGAGTCTCTATGAAATCTTGCCCATTAGATATAACAGATATTTTTGCGTAATTATTATTTGTCAGATAACTTAGAATAGTTCGAGCACACTTCTGAACAAGCCAATTTTATTTAATTTTTTACATTTATAGCACAAATAGTGTGGGACAGGCTAAAGTCTCAACACTCTAGTGACCACTCAAAACAACTTAGAAACCACATAGCAAAGTTGTAGCAAAAGCCCAGCGACCATCAGGAAGATCCTGGATGCACAAAACATCCAGGTCCCTGATGAAACCCTATAATAATACACTCATGTGTCAGCAAGCAAGAAGAGATGCACACAGATAAACACGATGGGCTGTTTGTAAAAGCTCTCAATTTTGGGTTATCTCCACACATCATCATGGTTTCTAATAGAGCTGGTAGTGAGAGGAGAGGCTGTAATAGTGTAAGCTGGCAGCACGTGATGAGCTGCACAGACAGCTAATGACACAGTGTCATGGCTGCCTTAAATGGCAGTGGCACGTCACTCCTTAGGGACCACGCTCTACCCCATGCATGCATGATGGTGTCCTTGACATCCACGAAGGGTGTGATTGGGCATAAAAGCCTTCACAAACATCCTCTGATCTATGTCCTTCAGCATGACCATGACCTGAACAGCCCCCAGCAGAGCAAGGACACCACGCCCCCTTTACATTATACACTACATTCCCCATTATTCAGTGAGTAACTATTGGTGAAAGCAGATCAGAAGGTCAAAGGTGAACTTACGAATCTCACAGTTACCACCAACCCATCCAGGTGGGCAGTGACAGGTGTAGCCATTTGATTGGTCGATGCAGGTGCCACCATGGTGACAGGGGTTACTTTCACACTCATTCACGTCAACTTCACAGTTCTGGCCTGCAAAGAGATAATGTTACATTGTTGTCATACAAGCTTGCTAAACTAATTACTGTTTAAACTGTTTAATTCAACAACTGATGGCAAGTCAAAATGATTTAACATCACATCAAAAACTGACTCAAGCAGATGTTAAAAATAATACTACTTCTAGTTCAGTTTTCATAATTTCTGCTGATACAGTGTTTTGTGCATCATGTTCTGCATAGTTTAGAAAATATAGAAGGTCATCCAAAACACCATCCTACAAATTATCATACAATGCACGGTATACATACTCCATACTGCAGGAAAGTAGTATGGTAGTATGCTATTCCTGACATGACACATACATAAAGAACCAAATATTCACCCATGTATCCTGGTGGGCACACACATGAAGCATTTCTCCCTCCATTTTCACAGCGTCCACCATTCTGACATCTGAGCTTCAAACAGGGGTCCTTATAGATCTCACAGTGCTTTCCTGAACAAATCCACATTAGTTCAGTGAAGTCATATGTGTTTAAGTCAGAGTGACATTTGTTTGTACAGTAATTGTACATTAACTACAGGGTCGCTGCTTCTGGAACATGCACCTGTGAACTGTGGAGCGCAGATGCACTCATAGGCATTGATTAGATCTCTGCATGTGGCGTAGTTCTGACAGGGAGCAGATACACATTCATTATACTCCTCTTCACAGTACAGACCATGATAACCTACAGAACAGAGAGAGACAGAGACAGAGAGAGAGGAAGAATGCATTCAATTACACATTATTATTAAAGAATGTTTTGGGTAAATCCAATAAGTTGTATTAACATCATCTGTTTTTCTACTTATATGTCTACTTTTATGTTAAAGCACTTGAATTATTCAGTAACTATGCTTATTATTTAATCCAAGTAAAACGTAGTGACAAGGTTTGCTGATTATGTGCACTAGAGGGCAGTGTTTAACTTACATGTGGTTTTGGCATTCGATAAAAACAAGCACTGAACAATGAATAATAATGAGGTGAACAAAAGTCAGAGGTTACTTATATGTGTTTGTGCGTCTATTGCTTCAAATAACAGCACAAACAACATTTCCAGTGCATGTCCCAGAGTTAAATATTATTGCTCTTAGTTTGAGCTTTTAAACTTTGCTATAGTGTATCTATGGTGTTCTAGATGCTTGCTAAGGCATTGCTAGATGGCTGACTGTAAGGTGGAAAATTATAAGCCATAGCAGACCTCACATACTGAATTTAATAGTTAGCATTATGAATTTGTTCTAAGCTGTAACACTCAATAAGGGCACTAGTAATTGTGATGGAGCAAAGCTATGAAGCAAAGCTAATCAGTATCTTCAAGGCACTGAATAATGCAAGTAAATAACTTGCTAATTTGTTTTGCTGGGGAACATTTTTGTTCTGCGAGTGTGCTCTAAGTTGTCATCAGATGTGCAATCCCACTGGACATTATTTATGATCCCAGTGGAGAATGCAATGATCCCACTGGACCTCTCTTATCAGACAGAGGTGATATCAGTGGATAGACTGATCTGCTTGCACAGCTGGTGCAGTCACACTTCATGGACAATGATGTCTGAGCACGCAATACACTGGAGGCAGTTGCCATGACAACCAGACAGAGCCAGAGAGATGTATGGGGGAGTGTAAGGGTTGAAGAGAGACAGACATCCCTATGAGTGGAAGTACAAAAGATAACACAGGAAAACAAAGATGACATGAACATCAAAACACACACTTCTCACCTGGCACACACAGGCACCTATAGCTGGTACCAATGCTGCGGCAGATACCGTGAGCACATGGATTGAGGGCACAGAAGTCCACCAGCTGGTTGCAGGTGGGTCCGGTAAAACCTGCAGGACAAGTGCAGCTGAACCCTAAACCAGTGTCCTGTGAGAAACAGCTGCCATTATTGTGACAGGGCCCTGAAGCACAGGGATCAATTTTCTGCTCACACATGGAACCTTGATAACCTAACAGAAAGAGAGAGAGAGAGAGAGAGAATATGGCATACTGTACTGCACAAAGATGCTAATTTGCCTTTGCACAGGGAGAACTTGTGAAGACAGAATTGGCAACCATGATAAAATAGACACGGGCACTTCATCAACAATTAATTGGAGCATTCCCAGCCCAATTCAATTCACTCAGGTCATTATGACCAAAACTACAGCAGTGAGACTTCACTCCTTAGGGGACCACGCTACTGCTATCAAAACCAGTACAATAAAGGCACAATTACACTGCAAAAATCATTTTCATAATCTGAATTCTGTATGTGAGGTCCATGTATGTGTGTTTGTGTTTGGTACTCTACTCTGGGTAACAAGCACTCCTGAGGATTACAAGCCTTATTGCTATGATCCCCACAATAAATGTCAATCACACAGAGAAATACAACTCTATGTGCTAATCCACCCACCCCACAGTTTCCCTTACAGAAGCTCTCTCATGCATTATCTTAATGAAACAGACAGAGCCAACATGGATGTGTTTCATTCTCAGTATTGAAAAGAACATTTTCCCTGAATCACTTGACTCTCTTATGCCTACTCTTGTACTTAGCAGAGCTACATTTTTGAGGTGAACGGGTACAAAAGATTTAGATTCAGTCCGCGTGCAGCCTACAGTCTCAAGACTCTGGATAGATGTGTTAGCTCTGAGATACAGCAAAAGCTATTAACTGCCTCACGCGGCTCTTGAAATATTAAAAGCAGCACCCCGAGCTTCACCATGCTAATTAAAAAATACGCTAATGGTGCCTGTCTCCTTATTGCTTCATCATTCCTTCTGTTCAGACGGGGGCTCAGAGTGGCAGTTCACACCACAAGATTAATATTTCAGTCTGTGAGTGTTTGACAGGTTCCTCCCAAAGCTAAAGTTTCTTTAGAAACGGTTTTCTTATGTTTTTGGGAAGTAAAAGTGGTTGCGTCTCTGTGCTGATTGCATACAGTGCATGTCCTGGTTAGACAGCCAGTCATCACTGATGGTGCTGTGGGTTCCTCATGAGAGTGAGGGCGGAGCTGTGCTGCTTCTCACGATTAATTGGAAAAGAGGAGGAGAGTTTAAAATAAGCAACTCTCTGACACACTTAGAGAGCGTGAGAGGAGAGGGAGCAAAAATAGAGCTTGAATCAGGCCAATTCGAGCTTAAAGTGCACACAAATAAATTTTCAGATAGACACACAAAGCAGAACATATTTAATTGTCTTTGTTTCTGTGCATTTCTCTAGCATGATTTCATGGGGGTATTGGGGAGTATATGTATGCAATATTAATAAATCTGTGTGTACCTTCTACACAATAGCAGTGAGCTCCTTCCAGGCTACTGGTGCAAGTGGCTCCATTATGGCAGGGTCCAGAAGCACAGTGATCCACCAACGACTGACAACGATCTCCCTCAAAACCTAAAACACACTCACTGTATTATTATCTGTATTGAACTTGCCATAACATGCTGTCGTGGGCATGTTTAATTTGTAATGCAAAATACACAAAAATGTTTTTTAGCATTTTCATCCATTGACTATCAAATATATTTTATCATTTATATATGATTTTCACAATATAGGGAAATCGTGCCACACACACACACATTAACTTATAACTAAATGTGGACATTCAATAAACTTTTATCGATTTGCAAGTTATAAAATATGCTGACTTCTAGCATAGTTTGTGCTTTATATATGGTTTATAAACCCACACACAAAATGGCTCCCAGTAAACAGAAGCTGTTGCTTTCCTTCAGATAAAAACATTGAAAACATAAAAAAATTCAAAGAAACAAATTTCTCCATGAAAAACCAATTAGAATCCGTCAGACAAAGTAGACAACCAATCAAACCAAAGTGTCCTGTGTGCTTTTCTTACAAAACAGTTAATTAACATAATTTCTACCCTCCTATGTTCTTCATAATCTTCTTGGGGCCGAACAGCAAACATGTTTATTTGTGTGTCTGCAATACCTTAATATGTATGCTTTGCAATCATCGTGTCCAGAACAACAGTTCTTAAAGGCCACTTTTTGCCCTGGAATGTATGACTTTAAATAACTTCAAGCTCAAAATAACAATAATTTGCCTGATCAAAAGGCACAAATCTCTGACCTTCTCCCTCTCCCCTTTCCTCTCTCTCTCTCTCTCTGCTCTTCCTTTCCAAATTACTCTCTTCCTGTGCCTTATTCCTATAAATGTTCCGCAGCTTCTGAACATTTATACTGAACGCTCTGTGCCCTACGCAAGGGCACATTAAGCAAGCAATATTCTCTGTAATGCACCTGTAAACAGAGACACTTTCAAGACACATGCACACACACAAAGCCATTGATGTTTGTGGCAGGTGTGTTGTGGCAGTTTTCATAAGGGCATTTCTTTGTTAGCAAATGGCTTTTCTACATTCATGTTACGCATGCATTAACTTTCATATGTTAAAATTTTGAATATTATTAATCTGTTCAAAGGAATAGAACACATCATAAATGGTTTTCATTTTTAAAGTGTATTTTTGATTATTATGTAGATCACCATCTAACTAGAGGCAATGCCAGTGTCCTGATTTTCAATGGCACATGATGCTGATAAATGCAAATGGATATCTATTATATGGAAAGGCGCAAAAGCTAAGCTAAAATAAATGTTAAATAAATGTTTCCTGGGAAGCCCGCACAAACTCACACACCTGGTTGGCAGGTACAAGTGTAGTTTTGTCCTTCATCTCTTTGTCTGAGATCAGCACAGGTGCCATTATTCTCACAGGGATTTATGTGGCATGCGTCAAACTCCTCACAGAAGATTCCG
Organism: Botia kubotai; assembly: GCA_036877585.1. Classification (NCBI taxonomy): domain Eukaryota; kingdom Metazoa; phylum Chordata; class Actinopteri; order Cypriniformes; family Botiidae; genus Botia; species Botia kubotai. The sequence continues at coordinate 1,507 of JAZGTI010021598.1, read as the reverse complement.
GAATATCCATCCTCACACTGGCAGTAAAACGTGTCCTATATTTCACATTTAAACACACACAATCAAATCTCACAGAAACTCTGGACAGAAAGCACACAAACCCAGCAATGGGAAACTGTATTTCCATTTGGAAACGAAAACAGTAGCAAAATAAGTTTCAAGCATGTTTATCCCTTAGTCCTCTAAATAAACAAATATGAGGACACAGTTAATCCTCATGATGGTATGAGGTCATTACCACAGAGGATTGGGTGACGCATTTTCCTTTCCCAGAGCATTGCGGGTCACTGAAACCACTGCCGGGTTCCATGCAGTTATTGGTTTTTACCATGAGATGCAGCCTCAAAGTGACCTCTGGACCAGAAGGTGTGCCAACATGTATCACACCTGCATGGATAATGAAAAGCAAGAGCAATTGTAACTAAAGTTATCTGAAGAAAATGTGAGTGGAGCTTGACCATACAAAACTTGCTGTCATGATGCTAGAGTGACGTGGAAGGTTGTCAAGGGTGTTGCTATGCAGATGTTCGTTTAGTATATTGTTATGCAGTTGCAAGGCTATTGGGAGTGGTTACATGATGGCCCAATATCCCAAAGTCTCAAGTCTCTATTATGTACCTGCTTTAATACAAGTCTGTAAATGTGTTCCGCTGTCTTATTATCCTTATTATCCTGTCTTTAAATGTCGTATTAAGATCTTTTTGACTTTGTTGTCAATCATAAACCAAATCTTCTATATGTTCCAATACAATAGGCCTGTGAGCAACTAAACAATTCAATCAAAAAAATGTATTTGTGAGTCAAATGCATTAACCAATATCAGCAAATTAAAGATGGAAAATTGCAGTATACACGTTAAATTACTACATTTTACTATACAAAGCAAATACTGCATTCTATTTTAAATTATTGTTTGTTTATAGAAATAAACTTCCAAAACACTGTTCCCTTTTTTGGGTTAGGCACAGATATTCTATCACAGCTACATCAACTGCAGCTTCCTCTCATAAATAAACACACACAGATAAACTGTCACGAACACACACACACACACACACACACACGCACACACACACACACACACCGCTGTGCCTCAAGGACAGACCATCATGAGAAAGATGCAGAGACTAAAGATGTTTGGCTTACAGAACCAGACAGGGTCAAATGAAAGACTCGCATCACTCATAACAATGCGTCTAGACAAGAATTCAGAATTACAAACAAACTAAATAGAATTGAAAACAGGTTTGCGAGATCATGTAAACACAAAGTCACAATTACATATAATAGGTGTGCTAGTACATAATTGATTTAATTTGGTTAATTTGGTTATAACTTTTTATCCACATTACAGACATTACACACAGCCACACATGCAAGATCACACACACTTACTGATAAAGTAGTTGTGTCCGAGTGGCAGAGACTGGTCGGGTAGAACCAGACCATCTGAGCTCTGCTGGAACCACATGATTGTACCATCTGCAACAGAGCACTGCACATAACC
>JAZGTI010021595.1:0-10105 GCA_036877585.1 Botia kubotai | reverse complement strand
AAAAATTCAGTGCTTTTTGTTTTCAGCCTTGCTCGTGTGCTGTGCTGCTTACTGTCACACATGTGGCTCCATCAGAGCTTCTGGTGTTGTGCACTCTGAGCTCCTGTCTGATGTTCTTCACCTGCCTGTGCGTGTAACCCAGACGACAGAGGGCAGACGGCTACTACACACCTTCACTCGTGTGAGTCTCATCTTTACTCTACTTGAAAGTGATCTTAGCCTGTCTGATGTAATGCCTTAAATCTGCTAGACGTCATCAAAGATGAAAGAGTTAACAAGATGCCGCAGTTCTATTAGCATGATTGGGGGAAAGTGCAATGCTCAATATTGGCGCTTTAGCAAATAGAATCCCGCCTTTTAGTAGAATTGGCCAATCATCAATCGCTAAACACTAACAATTCTTTAGGGGAGGGGCTTTTGTACAGAGTGCTGTGAGGTACTTGCTAGCATGCGCACACGCGTAGTTACTGAAACGACCTGGATAAACTGCTTTTAATAGCGCAGTTTGAGCGTCTGAAACAGAATTTGTGGTACTACAGAATTTGAGGTTTACTAGTTGGTCAAAAATATATCGTTTTATTGTGACCTTAGCCAGCAATTGTAGAGATTTCTGTCTTTCCCCATTCGAGTAGATAGGACTTGGTCTTGGCATCGCAAAGATGGCCACCAAGTGTGAAGGCTTCCTCTAAGAGTCTTTGACATCATCAAAACTAACCAAATATGGGGCAAACCTACCAGAGGAGACCAGCTAATACCTGGACTGGAATATAAATGTGGTTTATTCTGTTCTGGTACAGATCTAGTTGGGACCAGCAAAAGCATGTTTGTTTTATTTTGTTGTATTCAATCTGCCATTGTAAGATCTTCACCATGTTCTTATGTCGGTTCAGGATCTGCAGGTGATTGATGAAGAACTACCCAAACATATCCACCGCGGGTTGAAGAGTCTTCTGGAGATACTGAGCACCATCGCTGTGCTCACCTTCATCCTGCCAGTTTTCAGCCTGGCTTTGTGTCCTCTGGTACTCCACTCCATGTTTACTCATATTCAGGTACATTTTTAACCTTAAATCACTATTTATACATGAGGCGGCGTGTTTATACACGCTTGTTATATTAAAGTTTCTGCATTCTTCCACCCTTTCTCAGTCTCGTTTCTCGGCCCACATGAAAATGAGAAACAAGGAGTCAAACCGTGTTGTTTTAGCTGCTTCTCAGGAGTCTGTCGAAGCTCCAGTTTCTGGGTCAAAGGAGGTGTGCGTGAAGCTCCCCCTCCAAGCCTTGAATCAAAACCTGCTGGTCGAGTACAACAGAATCATTATACAAAGGTTAAAAATAACACGCCTTACATAAATGTTAATAGCGCTCTCACCCTCAAGTCTATTAGTGTCAAAGCACCACAAGCGTAATGCTAGGAGACTCTCCCTAGGGGGCGCCATTTGAGTGTATTACACATCTCTAGTCACCTACTGTTTACTATATTTTTTATTTTCATGCTCATAAAAGTGTATTTACATATCTTTCGCTCTGCAACAATGAGAGAGTTCATCCACAAATGAAAATTCTTCCATCATTTACTCACCGTCATGTCGTTACAAACCTGTATGACTTTATTATTGATTCTGAGGAACACAAAAGAAGATATTTTGAAGTAATCACATTGGTAACCAAGTAACAGTGGCACCCATTGACTTACATTGTATGGACACATAACTGCTGAAACATTTCTCAAAATATCTTCTTTTGTGCAGAAGAAAAAGGTTATATAGGTTTGGAATGCCATGAAGTGAGTAAATGATAAAAGAATCAAGGGATTCTGAATATTAGTGGGGTGAACCGAAGTTTTTTGGCACATTCATCAGACAACATCAGTTATTTATGATTAATGACCAGCCTCAATACTTTGTGTTCAGTTGGGTTGCGCTGCGGTTGGACATCGTTGCCGGGATTCTGCTCTTCCTGGTTAGTTTGATCCTCCTTGAGACTCAGCTGGACTCTAGCCTGGTGGTTCTGGCTCTAATCTGTGCCCAGAATGTGAGTTCTGACCCGGTACCCTCCCTGAGTTTTATATGATTAAAGGGTAGCAGGCTAGCAAAAAACCTAGCTTTGAATGCATAAGATCCCGCCCACCATTCAGAGAGCTCTCCAAAGCCACGCCTCCTTTAATAGTGTGTGGAGATATGCAAATACATACGTTTGACAGGCAAGTAGGATGTCATATCATTGCATTCGGCCCGAGTGCAATGATTGGACGAACATTTTATGGTCCTGCACCTTCCACAGAACAAATATTTGTATATAAATGAATTTATAACACTTAGTGATTGCTATCAGGATGTGAAGAGAATTTCAACCAGCATAACAAAAAGTTTATTACCTAGTCTGCCTTTAACTCATACTGGCTTTGATAAACAATGAAGATTTTGTTACAGATCACCAAACCTCTTCACCGGTACACACAGGCTGTCTCAGATATCAGCGTTGGCATGTCGAGCATGCAAAGGCTTTGTGATCTTGCCAAAATGCAGAAGGAGGTACAGGGTAACATAATACTTTTTTACCACCTCTTTGTGTGTGCCTTGTCACACCACCCCACCCATAACTCATAATTGTCATATATCATTGTGTGGCAAATTCCAACGCGAATGACATACCATCTGTTTGTTTCATGTCTTTAATTTTCATGTGTTCTGATGGAAATGCTTTAAACCAATGTATGTCTGCTGGTCGTGACCACAGGCTGCATGGACAGTCCCCCATGGGCCATCATCTGACTGGCCTCAGCAGGGAGAAGTGAAGTTCAGGAACTATGAGTCTAAAGCCTCAAATAACTTCACAGCAGCTCACCGGGGTCTAAATCTCACCATTTTAAAAGGGGAGAAGGTACTTACATGTGTTTGAAGATACATATTCATATATACGGTCTATACTTGTGGGCGAGTTGTCTAAGACCGCAGATTGTTCTAATTTAATAGCTAATAGTCACACCTGTCATATACATGAAAGAAACCTTTTGTTTTTTGGAACCTTTTGAAAATTGTCCAATTGGTAAAGGTTCTTTATGGAACCATACAGTTAAAATCGGTTCTTCTGTGGCATGGCGAAGCACCTTTTTTTAAGAGTGTGTGTCTATATAAGTGTGTGTGCGTGTGTATATATTGTCGTTATGTTCTCATAATCTCATAATTGGCGTGTTTGTCTGTAGATTGGGGTTGTGAGCAGGGAGAGGACAGATGACGATAGTTTAGTGAACAGTCTGTTCCGGGTTGAGGAGGCCAGCCGTGGTGCCCTGCTGATTGACAGTGTAAACATCGTCAGCGTGGGTCTGCATGACCTCAGGAGCCGTCTGCGAATCATTTCTCAGGCTAGTCTAACACTATCACTTTTGCATGTAAACCAAACGGATAAAACTCGCTAGATCCAGCCAGAACAAAACCTGATCAAAGACTTGAGGGGAAGGAGTGTTGACAGGTAACAACTATTTCAACAGGTGTGGTTGAAAGAATGTTTTAAGAATATTACGCGCAATTCAGAACTGGCTTAACCGAGTCTCCACCAGTACCTAAGGGATTATCCAGTTATTGTGTTCGTTAATGAGTTGTTGTGTCCCGTGCGCTACAGGTTCCTGTACTGTTCTCAGGGCCCCTGAGGGCCAATCTGGACCCATTTGCTCGGCATACTGACGCGCAGGTGTGGCTGGCTCTGGAACTCTGCCAGCTGAAGGAGCAGGTTCGACAATTACCCGCTCAGCTGCTACACCCTGTACAGAGGACGTCCATCGCTCTTAGGTGTGTGTGGGAAATCTAGTAAATCTTTTGGTGCCTCAAGCCAATTTTACATGTTTATGTAATATGTAAAGTGTTATATTGTACCAGAATAGTGTTGGGTTATTTGAGTGGATTTAGGTATTGATTTAATGAAACAATGGCCGTGTACACACTGCCTGCCTGGTTTTGGGAGGCACACACTTTTAAATCAAGTGGATTTCCGAAGTTTTCAGTGTGTGTATGCAATACAGGAGTCACTCCTGCATGATGATTGTCATAATGATAACTGTAGCAATGGCTTAATCGCGTAATCTTGTTTTTAAATATAACTCAAAGTTATTTTTTAAAGGGATAGTTCACCCAAAAATGAAACACTTCCAGCATTTACTCTCCCTCATTCCAAACCTATATGATATTTTGAGAAACGTCTCGGTGGTTTTGTGTCCAGACAATGGAAGTCAATGGGTGCCACTGTTGTTCGGTTACCAACGTGCTTCAAAACATCTTTGTGTTTCTCAGAAGCAAAAAGTCATACAAGTTAGAAATGACATGAGGGAGAGTAAATGATGGAAGAATTTTCATTTTTGGGTGAACTGTCCCTTTAATAGTATGCATACTCCGCCCTCTATGGCAGCATTCTAACTGTGATGTAACTTTATTGGTGACTGATTTACAATGTTTTATATAAGCATCAACTGCGCAGGACAGACAAATGGTGCCAATATTTTCACCCAGATTTTGGACACGTTTTACGAGCGTGTCTTCCCAAAGGTGGTTAAGCACTCAGAAGAAGAGTGATAACCATATTTGGTGTGTATGTGGCCAGTAAAGTTATCTCCATAGCAACATTGTATTGGCAAAACAAGCCTCATGTTGCTATAGGTGTGATATTCTCTCTCTATTTTGTGTTGTGACAGCCTTGGGCAAAGGAGGCTGTTTAGTTTGGCTAGAGCCCTGCTTACAAGAGTCAAAATCCTCCTCGTGGAAGAGGCTCTTCCATCTGTGGACCTGGAAACAGAGCTGCTGGTCCAACAGGTGGTCCGTACAGAGTTTAAAGACTGCACTGTACTGTGGCTCAGTCAGAACCCTCGTACCCTCATGCACACAGACAAGTCAGTATCAACAACTTTTTTTGATGTCATCTATGAGTCATTCTGCCATGCATTCAATGTTAAATATTCAAGTTATTTATGACCTGTTCTTGCTGCTCCAGGGTGCTGGTATTGAGCAAAGGACAAGCTGTGAAGTTTGACGTCACTTCCGCTCTCCTCCAGCAGGGGTCGTTGTACAGTCAATGAGAACCGTTCTTAGGCCAGGCGCTGGTTTTCTAAGCACGTTTTATTGACTTGTTTGACAGTGAGAGGCCAACAGGCATTCATTGATGAAGGTTTTATATGACTTTGCACAGGTTAGGCTAAATAAAATTAGAAGTTACCTAAACTCGCCCACACAGATTCACGAATAATCTAGCAAAGTAAGTTATTTTACAACAATCGTTATTAACAATCGTAATCGATTTCACACATTTTTAATGTCAGTTAGCTGGTAGCTGTATTTATTTGTTTAAACACACACACACATGCCAAAAGTGGAACAGTTTACCACATTAACTTGCAGTATTAATTTATAACCGTGTTTTATAAGCATGTTTCTTAAAAATCTGTGCACATTGAAGAGGGCTGTTTATAGCAAAATAAAATTTCTGACACATTTTGATACAACTTTTCTTGTATTAGAATGTTTTACAAGGACACAGGATGTGAGTACGCTGTGTACACGATTAATATTTTACATAAATAATGAATCACACAGCAGGACTAATAGACATCTTCCTGTAAGGGCTGTACAGGCTGCTTGTGTTTATAAATACTGAGGCGTTTGAGCTCTCTGTTGACATCCTCATGCTCTTCGCTTCGTGTCAGTTAATTTCATGGTGAATTGCATTAAGAGGCAGTTTTTTTTCACAACAGTTTTCCAAATTGTAACCCTCACCACGTGTCTCCATTGCTGTTCTATTCAGACCATTTCTGCCACTCAGAACAAACATGAAAACACATCTTGACTTCTAGATGTATTTTTGAAGTCTGGCTATTATCAGTTGCTCTGACTGGAAGATGTTGTTGTCTTATTTTTTAAAAATAAACTGCTTTTGAAAATCAACATATTTAATTGCGTAATTCTTTTGTTGTGAATGTTTTGGTAATGCTGCTGTTATATGTTAGGGGTGGTTGGTTAGGTGGTGCTACTAGCTAGTGCTTGGCCAGCGTTTTCCTTCAACAGTAACATATAAATCCCACATGTTAACTGTGGTGAAACTAAGTGAAGTGGGATAACTGGTACAGTGAGACATTTAAGCTTAATCATCTGTCATTATGAGTGTATTATGTGCCATTACTAAAATCAATGTTAGGCATCAATCATCAATCATCCCTCATCCTAAAGAATCAACAAGTTGCTATGAAAAGTTCTACTTTACAATTAAATATTATGTTATACATGTAAAATATAATATTATATATAATTATACTTATGTATATACATGTATTTATATGTATGTATATATGTGTGTGTGTATATGAATGAAGGTCAGTTATTGCCTCAGTAGCCATAACTGTAGCAACGGCATCAATTGTAGAAATCTAACTGCCAGCACTTGTGAAAACGGATTGCAACACAAGCCTTCACGTTACCTATAAATAATCCCACAACATCTGTCCAGCATCTGAACTGCTCTTCTGGTAGCAGATATTAACAGCCTCTTTCAGAGCAGCAGGGCAGATATGAGGGTGGCTCTCGTGGTCTTGTGTCTGATGTGGCTGTCCTCATGTGAGAGCCGCAGACTGGGTCGCTGTACCGTAGCCCGAATCTTCAAGGAACAGGGACTCGATGGCTATGAGGGCTTCTCACTTGGCAACTGTAAGTTCATCCACGATCGCTCACAATATCAAAGCTCTGTGTTTGTTAAATAACTGCTAAGATTGTTTTAACTCGATCCACAAATAAAAACAAATCACTTTTACACTCCTAAAAATAAAGGATCGTAAGAGGTTCCCCACAGTAATGCCGTGGAATGATTTTTGGCTGTATGGTTCCACAAAGAACCGCTAACGTCGGTGAACAAATGATTCTTTGTAGTGGATTCTTAGTAAAGGTTCTTTAGACTATAAAAAGGTCAGAAAGAAATGGTTCTTTTGGAACATTTGTGGTTCTCAAGAGAATGAAAAATGGTTCTTTTGTGGCACAACTTTTAAGAACCTGTATTTTTAAGTGTAGTACGCTATCATGGAGTGTAATGCCTTATATTCCTTTACCTTTAACCGTTCACTTAATTTCAACAGATGTCTGCATGGCCTTCTGGGAAAGCAAGTTTAAGACCCACAGAGTGCGGTCAGCTGATACTGGGAAAGACTACGGTATCTTCCAGATAAACAGTTTCCGATGGTGCGATGATGGAACTCCAGGTGGAAAGAACCTGTGCCAAGTGCCCTGCGCAGGTACTTCAGTCTGTATTGTGAAATACAATCACGTGACCGCCAACGTCTTTAAAATATTTATTATTATTTATTGGTTATTTTATAAACATACATAGGTTGTAAGAACGTTTTACCTGTAAGAATTTTGTTTTCATTAGGGAACAAAAACATTAAAAAGTTCTAGGAACGTTCAAAACGCCCAGTTTTTAAGATGTTGTATTAAGGCTATTGCTTGGTTATAATAACATTATTTAAACTGTTTTTTAAATTCTATAATGTTTTTAAAACATCACACTAAATGCTAAATACATTATATAAAATGCTAAACAAGTTCTACTAACATTGTTTTTTGATAAACTTAAGGTTTAAAGAACCTTTAGAGAACATTAGCCAGCATTCTGAGAATGTTCCCTGTTAGCAGCCTGTAAGGTTTGCGTTAAAAAACATTTCCTGTCTGACAGATCTGCTGAAGGACAACCTGAAGGCTTCGGTTAACTGCGCAAAAATGATTGTGAGGAGGGAGGGACTGAAATCATGGTTAGTATTTATTGCATGCACATAAATCATTTGTGCAAATGCATCATTTTATGCAAATGCATAAATCATTGAGCACAACTGACCAATCTCATTGACAAAGGTTACGACATCAAGCTCTGATTTTATTGCATGATATCTGACGGCGCATTTGACATGCATGTGCATTTTCACCGAATGCTTTTTGATCTGTGTCTGCAGGGACACCTGGGACAGTTACTGCAACGGCCGCAAATTGTCACGCTGGGTGAAAGGATGCGACCTGCACTAGCCAGATGGTGATTTCTGTCAGTGAGCTACAGTGCCCTCTGAGTTTGTTGTATGTGCCTTTCAGACAGCTTAGACATAATTGTCCTCAAATTAAGATTTGTAACTTTGCATTGTTCAAACTTTGAGATATAATAAATAAAATATAATAATAAAGTATAATAAAGCGTCTTACCAAGTTCTATATAATTTTGTTTGTGCATATGATGCTTTCCAACTGTACATTGTTGTTGAGTTATTTCCAGTGGTTCCTTTCTTGTTTACTGGCATCACATTTGTTGAAGGATAAATTCAGTATTTAAAAGCATCTGCATACTGTAGACACATAGCATCACATACGCTGCTACCCAGCTAACAATTGTAGGTTGTAATAATGTTTTCCTAACATTTCCATTAAGAAACAAAAATGTTATTTGCCTAGGATTGTTCAAGACGTCCAGTTTCCGGTTGTTATATTAATGTTACTGCTTGGTTATAAGAACGTTTTTCGAACTTTTTTAATTCTGGAATGTTCTTGAAACATTACAGGATAACTGTAGCTCAAACGGTAACCTGCCGTTATCAACATCAAGGTCATGGGTTTGACTGGCAGGAGATGTTTTGTTGATGATGTCAGTAATATGCAGGGTTGATTTTCTGCCTCATCCTCATTGGCTGTCAGAGGCATTCCTGTATGATATTAATTGGACGCCTCAATTTAATCACCGACATCCATCCAACATCGCAAACATTCGACACCCCACGCGAATGCAATTACACTGATTATCATTACCGTAACTTCATTGATTAGCGTTTGATGGCTTTGACGTTTACGGCGCAGTTTAGATTTGCAGCTTTCGGATTGGGAGGAGGGAACCTCATTCTGTTTTCATCATTACCTTAACGGCATTCCAGTTTTAACAGAAAAATCATAAAAGCTCTGTGTTTAGATCTTGGTCAGATGGAGAACGAAATGCGTGTGTTGTGCATCGTTAATAGGCCAAAATCATCTCCCTCTCCAGATGGAACAGAGTTTGTTTCTTTAATTCCACCCTGTGCCTGTAGACTCGTGATTACAGTCATATCTATAATTACCAGATCCTGAGTGTGACGCAGGTTCTCCTGTCGAAGCAGAGAACTGATTAGTTTAATTGGCTCTGTAATTTGCAGCGCGCTTTAAAGTCTGCGCTGTCGCTAATTGCAGACCAGGGTAAATCGCATACAAAGTACCAAATCTTTTTGTGTTAATGTGGTCCAGTGGATTAATCTACCAGCTGGACCCCCTGAAAGCATTTAGTTCTTTGTCTTTTTTTAAAGTCATGGCCATGAATATACTGACGCTGGGTTTTGTAAAAACATAAATACAAACATGCGTTTGCCAGCAGGCATTTTGTGGAGATCAGTTTTGATCTAAAGCTCATACTGAGCAAGTGTTTTTAAAAAGAGCCTTCAGAAGCTTTGACAACAGAGATATGAACGTGAGTTACTTCTATGTGATTATGAAGAAAATATATTTACTTAAATATTAATAAAATCCCACGTACGCATTTTATTTTGATAAATCACAAAACTGAATGAAGGTCATTCAAAATCAACGATGCTTTCGTGTTATCAAGTTTGTGTGTGTTTCTACATTGACACTGAAAGAAACCCACACAAACCTACTAAAACAGCTTCACATTTTTTTATTCCTTGTCCAAGTCACCCGTCTCAAAAATTACAAAAGTATTAACACAACATTTCAAATCCAGACTCACGCTCACAGAAACTGAAAACCTCCTCTACAACTTTGCTGAATCATTTTACATACAGTATTTTTATGAAGCAAACCAGTTTTATGTTTTTCGGCATACGCGGCACAAGAATCTGCTTATTTTCTATATGCAATAATGTCAAACAGTTGAGATGATAAAAATCACATGCAAAACAAAACCTGCATATATAACGCTGGTGGCTCAAAGCAGCTTTCAGTGGTTTCATACAAAAATATGTACATTTCTAAATAAGCTACAGAACAGACGCTTGTGTATATAAGCCAAACCTTCCAGTAATTTCTGGAACAATCACACATTTTAACATGAATCT
>JAZGTI010021594.1:0-10105 GCA_036877585.1 Botia kubotai | reverse complement strand
TTTTTCTATTTAAAATTATTGAATTAGTATGGGGGACATCTGATTAATGTAAACATATTGATTTCTTTAGAAATACATTTTATGATAATATTCAGAGAGCCTCCAAAGTGTCCATAACGGGGTTGAAGAATTACAGTCACCACATCTTGAAAATATGATCAATAATAAAAGAAAACTAATGCCTGAGATGGGAAAATGCATTTTTCTGATAGTTAAATATATCCTTAATGATGTGGGATATACATACAAATAATACATTTTGGTAAAAAATGTGAAAATATTTTAACCAATTCTCATGGAATGACTCATTTAGCGTATACTGATGTTACCAACAAATGCTTGTAGAGCTCGTAGAACTTGTGGAGCATATACAGTACATCGGTAAGAAACGCGTTCTTTTGCAAATAGTGAATGCTGCACCTTTAAAACTTTTAAACACCTTTATATGACATATTATTTGAAAGGTCTGTTTGTTTGTTTATTGATTCTGTATTTCTCTCGCACTCTGAAGTGTTGTTGTACTGCACCTCTGTATCGCTGGAGGGCGCTATTGAAATACACTGAATGATGATGACATACAGCTCACATAGAACATTGGACATGAACGTTTGACAGCCATAAGAGATTTATCAACCTGCTATTTGGGATGATAATGATGATGATGACGACGACGACGACGACGAAGAAACTCTGCTGAAGCTGGTAAAGTCTTTATCATTGCTTACGTTTATCATTCAGATGTGATGCTAAGTGGCTAACCCGCTGGCTAAATGTCTGCTGTTATGTATTACGTGTTATATATTTGGTATTTATATAATGAACTACTTTGCACTGATTGTCAGACAATATCCTTTGCATTTATTATATTTTCAATATTGCATGTGTCAATTGATGTTGGTTGGCGGATCGATTATACAACGTGTGTCGACACGTAATATTCATGTATAATATAGTATATCATATTAATGTGTTTCTATAATGTAAATAACATACTATGTATATTTTTCTATTGTTAATAATCATTTATAATTACTCATTAGTATCATGTGGTGTATATGTAAAGGTATATGTAACAGTACTAGCCTCGGGCGCTAGTAGAGAGCGTGTGATCTCCTGTTAACGACATGCCCAGCTTGTAAACTATTACAGATTGTTGTTTCTCAAGGTCTTCAAATGTTTGAAGTGAATGTTGGTCAATGATAACATGAATAATTCACCGTTTATTTACGCTGTCGGTTGTGTATAAACGTCTTTGGTTACTATCGTAACCTCGGTTCCCTAAGAGACTGAAACGAGACATTGCGTCTGTACCTGACGCTATGGGGAATTCCTTTCTCCACAATCTCCTTAAATCCTAATGAATAGTGCCAGTAGAAAACTAGCCAATGCAGTTTAGAATGCAAATCACATGCAAATACTGAAGGGGTTCACCAGCAGTGTAAAATGCGCTGTACAGCGGCATTATCTCAGAATCTTACGACTGAACGAGCTAGCCGATCTGAGAAGCAAACACGGCAATTCAAACCGGGCATACACTTAACCTCTCCCGACCATATGATTGCTGGTTGAGAGAGGTAAATTGCCTCTCGGTTTCCCCTGTACACTGCACAACAAAGCTGAAAACTGGCACAACTCAAAACAAAAATCGTACAAGTCAGAAATCATCTTCAAACTGGACAGAAAATTGCACAGTGTATGCCCGGCTTGACATACACTATATTGCCAAAAGTATTCGCTCATCTGCCTTTAGACACATATGAACTTAAGTGACATCCCATTGTTAATCCATAGGGTTTAATATGACGTCAGCCCACCCTTTGTAGCTATAACAGCTTCAACTGTTCTTGGAAGGCTTTCCACAAGGTTTAGGAGTGTGTTTATGGGAATTTTTGACCATTCTTCCAGAAGCGTATTTGTGAGGTCAGAAATTGATGTTGGACGAGAAGGCCTGGCTCGCAGTCTTCGCTCTAATTCATACCAAAGGTGTTCTATCGGGTTGAGGTCAGGACTCTGTGCAGGCCAGTCAAGTTCTTCCACACCAAACTAGCTCATCCATGTCTTTATGGACCTTGCTTTGTGCACTGGTGCGCAGTCATGTTGGAACAGGAAGGGGCCATCCCCAAACTGTTCCCACAAAGTTGGAAGAATGGAATTGTCCAAAATCTCTTGGTTTGCTGAAGCATTTAGAGTTCCTTTTACTGGAACTAAGGGGCCAAGCCCAGCTCCTGAAAAACAACCCTACGCCATAATCCCCCTTCACCAAAGTTCACAGTTGGCACAATGCAGTCAGACAAGTACCGTTTTCATGGCAACCGCCAAACCCAGACTCGTCCATCAGATTGCCAGATTGTCCATCAGATTGTGTGATTCGTCCCTCCGGAGAAGTCCAGTGGCGGTGTCCTTTACACCACTGCATCCAACTGCATTTTGCATTGCACTTGGTAATGTGCAATGGATGTGCATCCATTGTGGTGTGGATGTAGCTGCTCGGCCATGGACACCCATTCCATTAAGCTCTCTATGCACGGTTCTTAAACTAATCTGAAGGCCACATGAACTTTGGAGGTCTGTAGCTATTGCCTCAGCATTCGCTGACCCCACTCTGTCATTTTACGTGGCCCACCACTTTGTGGCTGAGTTGCTGTCATTTCACAATTGCTTCCACTGTTATAATACCACTGACATTTGACTGTGAAATATTTAGTAGCGAGAAAATTTCACGACTGGACTTGTTGCACAGGTGGCATCCTATCACAGTACCATGCTGGAATTCAGTGAGCTCCTAAGAGTGGCCCATTCTTTCACAAATGTTTGTAGAAGCAGTCTGCATGCCTAGGTGCTTAATTTTATACACCATTGGCCATGGAAGTGATTGGAACACCTGAATTGGCAATATAGTGTATGTCTGAAATTTTGGTCAGCCCTCAACTTCAGCACATATGACGCTTTAGGCCTTAATGTAACACTACAGTCATCCGTCCCAAACTGCACACAGTCAGCACTTACCGAGAGCACTTGTAAATCTCTCATACATTTGGCAGATGCATTAGCAGCTTCGTCAGGGCGGGAAACCAAGGCTGGTTTAGCCAGTTCAGCGCAACCAGGGTCACAGATGCTCTCTCCTCTCTGATTTTGGTTCTCAGCCAAGACAATGTAAGAGCATCCCCCCAACTGGGAGTGTGACAGGGAGAAAAACAGTGGATGGTGTGTGTTGTCGACTGTTGCAAACAGATCCACCTCTGCTTTCCCAAACAGATTTCAGATCAGATTTACTGAACTAGGGGGAAGCCTCCACTCCCCTTGGAGAGCACTGTCCCTCAAGAGCATGTCCATCCGACGATTCAGGAAGCCAGGAATGTGAGCTGCTTTGATTGATAGGAGGTTGATGATTTATCCGCCGCAGCAGGCTTGTTGCCATTCTGAACAGAGCTCTGGATACCACTCCGCCCTGGTGGTTTATGTACAACAACACAGACGTGTTGTCCATGCGTATCAGCACAATGACTCCAACTGAGGAAGAAATGCCCTTAAGGGCAGAAAAATGCTGTCATTTCCACACGGTTTATGTGCCAAGACTTCTCCTCCTTTGACCAGGAGCCCGAAACAGGGTTCCCCTTGCAGACTGCTTCCCAGCCTGTAGTCGACGCATCAGTTGTAAACACTTTTTGTCTGGTTATCCACCTCAATGGCACACCCTAACTTACAGACCAGGGTCGCGCCACAGCTTCAGAGCTTACATGCATCTGTGAGTCACCGTGGCATGCTGCCACAAATCCATGCTTATAAGTGGCTGATAAGCACATCTTGCGAATGGGCCATGATCAGTCAATCGTCAAGATAATTCAGCACGCGAATACCATTCTCTCTGAGAGGGGAAAGCACAGCATTTAAGCACTTTGTAAATGTGTGAAGGGCCAAAGCCACCCCAAAGGGGAGGACCGTAAAATCTGAAAACCTGTGCTTCTGAAAGCAAACATCAGAACTATCAAAGCAAACCAGTTCAACCACAGAGAACACACATACTGATAAAAATGTATGCCTTGAATTCACTGTAATTTGCTTTGGATAAAAGCCAAATGTGTAAATGTAATGCTGTCAATTGCATAAAACGTAAATACTGTTATAGTTTTATAAGAGTGTGGCGGAGTCAAAAGTATGGACAGTGTTACTTTAGAAAAATTAGAGATTTAAACATGTTTTGATCTGATCTGTTATTTTCTCATCTTAATTTAGGATCACCTTTGCCTCCTGAAAAACTGCACGTTTATGAATGAGTGTAAGTGGTTATGAATGCTTAGAGTAGAACAGAACTGATGTACAGCAGTTCAATATGGGATTGTACAAGTTTGTAGTTCTCCATGTACTTAGCAGAACAATGCGGTACAAATGCACAATACACAACAATGTACAATACAAAAACTCTGGCACAGTACAGACAGATTATAGGCAATGGAAAATTTTAAGTGCAGATCAGTAGTTAGAATGTTTTAAATATATTGAGATGTCAATACACCATGAAGTGTGCCTGAGGATTATTAGGGTCTTAAAGAGTATTAGGCTCAAAGGTGTGTTAAGCTTTGATATAAGATATAGCTCTTGTGATGTAATAATGATGATTTGTGTTTTCTCTACAGTGAGTAGTGTCATGGAATATAATGAGAGACTTGCTCGCTTTCGACAGGGTCATGTCAATCCTTTTGATAGGGTAGAGATTGACAGCAGCTTAGAGGGGAAAGAGCATCTAAATCATGGTGAGTGAACTTCATGTTGAACATACACATTATTCTCCTCATTCTTATGAGAGGTGCAGGCCAAAAGCATTTATTACACAGACGGTTACTCTTTTCGTTATTGCTAGCCTCACACATTTGACCTTGAAATAGCTGTTTTATCCAACAAATCCAATGTTTTAGATTCAGTTCACTTGTCACTATACCACACTCACTGCCAGGACAAACAACACACACCCTAAAGGTCCTTTCACACTGAGGTTGATTAAACGGTGCTAATGTTCGATGCTTTTGAATTGAAACAATAGGAGCTATTCAAATTGTGGCCGATTAAGCGTGCTACAACAAAGCAAGGTTACCTTTTTCTGACTATTGTTTTCCCCCCGTCACCCTACAGGTGATGCAAGTAAATCTGAGCTTTAGAACAACCATTGCTGTTACCCAAAACTGTGAGATGGAGAGACTTAAGCATAGAAATTGACTACAAAGAAAAATGTCAGTAAACACACAGTAGAGTCAGGACTGGTGTTAAGTATAGTGTAAACTACATTTGTATACTACTAATGTTTTATATTTATTTTTCAATATTATAATTGAAAGTAATATAAATTATAACATTTATTTATAAATTATATTCATCAGTGCCTACGCATGTTTATATTTTTCTGTGCACTGTAATTCTGAATAAATGTCTTTAAAATGATAATTATGGACATTTATCTTTACCTCAAAATAAATGTTCAGTAATATTCAGTACAAAGTTCTCAGTTATGTGCTTCAGTTAAAAACATTAAACTTCACACAGGCAAATGTGAGTGATGTCTCAGTGGTTATTTTTTAAACTTAACGGCATACAGAGAACTCATCTTAATTTCATTAATAACTTGCTTATATCAATACCTTTATGTAATTCATTAGTATGCTTACAAAGTGCTAGAAAACAATGTCATTCTGCCATTATCTAAAGTCAGGTGTAACGATGAACCAGAGACAGTAGGATCCATTTGCAGCATTTTATTCAACAGAGTAAACCAAAAACAGGCGAGAGTCAAATACCGACAAACAGAGCAATGAGGGTGAGACAAAACACATTGGGAAAACAGGCAAGGGTCAGGGCAGGCAGCAAACAATCAATAACAGTGTCCAAGGCAAAAGCAAAGGGCAGGCAGCGAAGAATCCAAAACGGTAAACAGTCCAAACGGCAACAGGTAATCAGTCCAAGAAAATGCTCTGAAATGTAGTGCATGGCAAAACAAGACATTGCACTGAATGAGGTGCGAACCTGGGCTTAAATACAGTGGCTAATTACAAACAGGTGGCATACAGGAAGTAATCAACCCTAGGTACGGGGACCATGGGAAATGAAGTCCGAATTACAACTAATACTCTGGCGAGGGTTTCCTCTGCCGGCAGGAAGGAGGCGGAGCGATGGCTTCCTCCGTAACATTAGGTTTATTTAAATAGTGATAATACAAATGTTTTCCTGTGTTTCTCTCTTTCAAGCGTATATCAGCATATACCAATATCAGTCTTCCTTTGTTTCTGCAAAACAACAACAAACTCGTCTGTGCTGCTTTTGCTGCTAAAAGAGATAACCACTTACTTTATTTCTTTTTATGGTCAGTTTTTTAAAATGCGCTTATATGAGGTTTTGCTAGTGTTTTAAGTTAGTATGTGAAAGTCGGCGGGCTGAAGTACGATGCATTGTGTGAGTGAAAATTATTGTTAATCAGCGTCACCTGTTTTACAGGCATCAATTTGGTGGAGTTGATCATTTCGCTTTTGGTGTGACAGCACAGTTCATCAGCAAATTGCTTCGCTTTATCTCATGGCGCTTGTGATGTGAAAAGGCCTTAGGATCTTTTTAAAGGTCTTTTAATTTTGATTCAAAAACTTATAACTATGTTATAAGTTACAACTTAGTTTTATAGTTGAATGTTTTTTAAAGAACTCAGGAAAAGGTTTAGAATACCTTAAAACATTTTTCAAGTATATGTAACAACGTAGCTTTATTCAGTCAGGACAAGGCCATAATTTGGAAGAGAACCCCTTTCCACTATAATAACCATAGTTCAAGTTCAAGTTTATTTCTATAGCGCTTTACACAATGGCACACTGTTACAAAGCAGCTGTACAAATGAAAAATATCCAAAGATATTTAACAGTGGAAACTGAAATTGTAAAAATAAAATAAAATTAGGAAAAGGAAGAAAATTCAAATTAATAAAATTATCAAACAATAATGTCAGCAGTCCCCCAGTAAGCAAGCCAACAGGGCGACAGTGGCAAGGAACCAAAACTTCATATATAGGTGAATCTAGTGATTCGCTACATCTAGTGATATATAGATGTAGAAAAACCTTGTGAGAAACCAGACTTAGCAGGGAGGACCAGTTCTCCTCTGGCACGCTAAAGCTGCAGTCCGTAACTACAATTAGTTAAAAGAGGGAAAGAAAGGCTCAAATTAAACATTTGTTTAAACATTTGTTTGAATTAGAACTGGATTACATTTACATTGTCATTTAACTGACACTTTTATCCAAAGTGACTTACAAATGAGGACAAGGAAGCAATTTCAACAACTATAAGAGCAACAATGAATAAGTGCTATAGACAGGTCTCAGGTATTCCAACAAACATGCAAATATGAATGCAAACGTCAGAGCTTTGAATCTGATGCGAGCAGCTACTGGCAGCCAATGCAATTGGATGAACAGCGGAGTGACGTGCTGTTTTAGGCTCGTTAAAGACCACTCTAGCTGCTGCGTTCTGAATCAACTGCAGTGGCTTGATAGTACAAACCGGAAGCCCTGTGAGGAGAGCATTGCAGTAGTCCAGTCTGGAGAGAACCTTCCTGATGTTGTAGAGAGCGAATCTGCAGGAACGAGCGGTTCTAGAGATGTGGTCAGAGAAGCTCAGTTGATCGTTAATCATTACTCCAAAGCTTTTGACCGTCTTGAATGGAGTAATGGTTGCCCCATCAATCTAGATTGAGAAGTTGTGATGAAGAGATGGGTTAAGTGAAACCGCAAGCATTTCTGTTTTAGCAATGTTGAGTTAAAGGTGATGGTCCTTTATCCAACACGATATGTCCGTCAGGCAGGCTGACATGCAAGTCGGTATCGTGGGATCATCAGGGTGGAAAGAGAGGTAGAGCTGTGTGTCATCAGCATAGCAATAATAGGAAAAGCCATGTTTCTAAATGACGGAGAAATGGTCCAAGAACTGAGCCCTGGGGGCACCCCAGTGTCTAGATGTTGCAGGTTGGACACCTCTCCCCTCCAAGACACCCTGACCGACCTGTCAGAGAGGTAAGATCTGACTCACCGGAGTACAGTACCTGTAAAGCCTAGTCATTTGAGCGTAGTCAGCAGGACATGGTGGTTTACTATGTCAAAAGCGGCTAACAAATCCAGCAGGATAAGAACTGCTTTAGCCAGTCTGAGATCTTCAACAACCGAGAGCAGTGCAGTCTCGGTCGAATGACCTTTCTTGAAGCCGGATTGGTTGTTATCCATTGGTTGGTATGCTGAAACGATTCAGCATACTAGTTGCCAAGCAACACAATGACGCACGCTGCTTAGTAATACTGATATAATAATTTCACAGGTATAGTATTTGCTTTCCTAAATTGCAGCGTGTTGATTATTTAAATGTGTTAAGTAAACATAATTTTTCATTTAAGTAAACGATTTTATGGTCATGAAAAAATATTTATTGGTATCATTGTGAAAAATGTGCATTTATGCAGGCTGCTATTATATAAAGAAATATAGTTCGTTGGTCCGTTGTTTCGGATTGCTTTCACACTTTTTGCAAACCGCTCCAGAGTTCGTTTGCAATCGGGCCGAGACCACCTTGTTCAGGCGGACTCTGAGCAATTGTTTTGATGTGGATCCGAGCATGATTGACGTGTTCTCATATGCCTAAACGAAACGAACCAAGGGGGGAAAATGCACCAGGTTCTGAAACATACGCTTAGGTGTGAAAACACCCTAAGAAGTCTGAAAATGAAAAAGTGATTTTGTGTAATGATCCACATGGTGAAATTTAAATGCCATAGCAGCGAAAGAGGTTCGAATTAAATTCAGCGGGAAGCCATGCTATAGAATGGTGGCTGAATGAATGGGTATTTAAAAAAAGCGTAAAAACTTAAATGGTACACAACAGAAACAGCTGATGCAAGCATGACTGATGTGACCTGTTTTAATAAAACAGAGGCAATGCTTTATTAAAAACATTGCAAAAAATATGAAAAAATATCTTTATCAAGACAGATTTGAGATTTTATTGGCAGTAGGAGGATCAGGTTTTCTTTCATAGAATTAGTCACACATTAGTCATTCTCCAGGTTTCACATTGTTTGCAGCTGAAGCACAGTCACCATCAGGGTTCAGTGGATAAATACTCTATACTACAAGAGTCTGGTGTAAACA
This sequence comes from Botia kubotai, assembly GCA_036877585.1. Taxonomy (NCBI): domain Eukaryota; kingdom Metazoa; phylum Chordata; class Actinopteri; order Cypriniformes; family Botiidae; genus Botia; species Botia kubotai. The sequence continues at coordinate 939 of JAZGTI010021594.1, read as the reverse complement.
GAAAGAGAGACACTTAGGCTGTGTGTCTTATAAAACATTCAGTTTTACAGGGATGTGAGAGAGTCATAGGGAACTGTGAACTGGAACCTGATGACCTACAACTTCCTGAACCTTTCTGCAAATACAGCACAATAACTAAAAACACAGAGACACAGTCTCATGAGCTGGTACATTTCCTCTCCATAAATTCACCAACATGCTTTTCTGTGACGTTTATGCAGGTTAGTTAAAAAGTGGTCCTAAACGTGTACATGTGTATTTTTTCTTAATTTTTGAGATGTCTAAGGTTATTAAGTGTCAAGTGCTAAGGTAAACTGAACGTTTAGTTTATAGTGAAGAGGTGATAGATCTATGGATGTATTTTAACCGGTTTGATTTCTTTGTGGAAGTTCATTTATATTTAGGTTTCCTATTTTGGAAACCTGTTAATTTAATGTTGACCTTAGGATCCAGTTTGTAGTTTTTAAATTTGGTAATGTAGTTTACATAGGCTGTGCATTGCTATTTTAATTTACAATGTTTTTGCATTTATACATTATGTTTTAAACTGTTTATACATAGTTTGCATAACTTTACAGATTGTACATGTGCTTATACAATATTAAGCATATCTATATGCTATTTAAGTGCAGTGAACTCATTGTCACGTTTAGGAAACCAGGTGAAGATGTTCTGAGCTTTGTAACATGGCACGTTATCCTGCTGGAAGTCATTAGAAGATGAATACACTGTGGTTGTAATCCATGCATTCATGCTGGTGCCCCTACCATCTGAATACAACAGCAGAAATCCAGACTCTTCAGATCAGCCCATGTTTTTCCAGTCTTCTGTTTTCCAGTTTTGGTGAACATTTACATTTACATTTACATTTAGTCATTTAGCTGACGCTTTTATCCAAAGCGACTTACAAATGAGGACAGGAAGCAACTTCGATTACAA
>JAZGTI010021593.1:0-10105 GCA_036877585.1 Botia kubotai | reverse complement strand
ACACAACAATTGCATTGTTCATTTTCGAAGCTGACAAAATGGAATCATACCCTACAACTTCTCCTATAGCCATACAACATTCTTCCACGCTCCCCACGAACGCCACTTTTACCGCATGACGCCGCATGAGTGCCTTCAAAACCTGCGCGTCCGAGGCCGCCATGTTCACCTGAAAACAGGTAACACCCGGCCCGGACCCACGCAAACAAAAAAAAAAACCTCCAACTACCAAACAGCCAAATAAATAAAGTAGAGAAAAAAAAAATAGAAAAAAAGGAAATAGTTGCGAGTAAAACTTATCAAGTACAAAAGTACTTAAAAAGAAACTCGCACCGCTCACACTCACCACACGCTCTCCACGCTCGCTCAACAGAACGCTCACGCATGCGCACACACGAGAGAGACAGAGAGAGAGAGAGAGAGAGAGAGAGAGAGAGAAAGAGAGAGAGAGAGAGCGCAGAGGAACACATTTTCTAAATGCTCAGTCACTAAGTGCCCACACACGTCTCCCCCTACCAGACTCAAGTATTCAGTGCTTTAGATTGAGACTAATAAAGGACACACCATCTCTCATTACCACAGCAAACATGAGATGAGAAATGAGATCTCATCCAAATGAGATGGACTCTTTACATTCTGTTTTAATATTGTTACAGTCTTACCTTGCCAGAAACTGCAAATTTGGATTCCACACTTACTTGACACAGCCAGTTCAGGTCACTCATCAATGAGTTTAAATTTAAGGTTTGTAGAATAAAGATATCCAAACAATGCAATGCCTGGGATGCCTAAGGAATAATGTGGAAATTGCTATAAATTAAACAACTAGCTGCTTCCTAGGACTGCCATACTACTTTTATATCTACACAAACACTACTGGCTTTTCTTTGGTTGTCTTTATGCATTTAAGTTACTTCATTAAAAGCTTGTCTTTTCTGGACTTTGAAACATTGTGAGAATTGTTTTTAGAATATTTATTTAGATTTTTTATTTTAGGATAAACTAGACAGTAAAGTTTGAGGTCAACCTTTAGGTTGGCTTGATGAAGCCTGTGGTTTGAAATACTTCAGGTCTGAGATTCTCTGAAAAGATGGTAACAAGTTTAACATGTAGTATGCTGTTGTTTTACCAATCTTGAATGCTTTTAGCATAATGCTAACATTTTAACCTGATGCTAACATATTTTAACATGAAGCTAGCATGATTAAGCATGAATCAAGCATATTTTAATATAATGCCAGCATGTTTAATTTAGCACAATGTTAACATGTTTTGCATTAGGCTAACATGTTTAACATGATTTAACAAGATGCTAGCATGTTTTAGCTTGATGATGGCATAATTTAGCATGATATACCTTTTGAAACAGGGCTAGCATAACATAAACTATATGAACCCTCCTCGTGTACAGCCCTCCTTTTGTAAGGCCCTATGGATGTAAAGCCCTCCTCGTGTGAAGCCCTATGAGTGTAAAGCCCTATGATTGTAAAGCCACTCAACCTGTGCAACTAAACTGAGCAGGGACACTGATAGGACACTGCACACCATGCTACGTTACCACCTGTGCTTACCACCTTTGTTCCTTTCATACTGTTTTTCTTACTATTAACATGTGTTTCCAGTATATTCCCACTGTTGTCCCTCTTGTAGACATACAACTACACACACAAGACAACAACAAAATCATCACTATCTATGCTCCCTCAGAAGTGCCCCTTCACAGCTATCATCCTTAGCCACTGGTTTGTGGAACTGCCAGTCAGCTGTCAACAAATCAGACTTCATCCCTGCCTATGCCAGCCAGTCAAACCTTGGTGCTTTGGCACTGACCAAGACATCGATCAGCCCATTCACTTTACTTTTTACAAACACTCCCTGTCCGACAAGGGGGAGGGGGGGATTGCTTGTGTCTAACACCTGAAAATTCACTCCACTGTCTTTCACTCCAATCTCTTTGTAATAATACGTCATTCTAATATCATGTAATTATGGTCTCTACCACAGCACAAATTCATCTTTTTTTCATCTACCGCCCTTCAGGCCAACTGGGCAATTTCTTTCAAGAACTCAACATGCTGCTTTTATCTTTTCCAGAAGGCGGCACTCAGTGACTTAGTAACATCCACCTAGACAAACCTCAAGCAACTGACTTCTTAGTTTTTCTGTCCTCATTTGACCTCCTACAGACTAACATCCCTGCCATCTACAAAGTAGGGACAAAACTTGACCTTATCTTCACCTGTAGCTGCTCCACAGATAATCTTTGTTGCCTCTCCGCATGTGTCTGACCATTTCTTCATCCAATTCATCATTACTCCTCCGTGCCCAACGCCTACCTCTACTCCTTTTTTTCCCCGTAACCTCCACTCTCCACTCTCGTACCCACTAGCTTTTCATCCATGTTGTAAGAAACTGCATACTGCCTTAAACAAATTCCACTCCAAGACAGATATCAGGACAAGCTCATCCCCAAAAAGGTTTATCAAACAGACATGTCGGTCAGCCATATGTGCATAATGCCTGAACTAATAGTGATTCAATTAAAGTAAGGAAGTGTCAGAAAGACTTTAAGACTCAGCTTTTATCAAAGGGATGCGTGACTGTAATTTACATTTAAAAAGACATTTAGTCAGATGACAGTATTACCCTTCTATTTGGGATATCACCTAAAACAATAGGTGGAAACGGAAAGTAATCACTGCCACCGCAACCTTCAATTTACATTTAAAGGTAAACTTAATTTACATTTTGGCGTTTACACAACAATATAAAAGGTTCACATTTATATTGTTTAAAGCTTATTCTGTCTTCGCTGAACCCTGAGTTAGTCACTGCAGCGCTTAAATAAAGTACTTCTTTGAGATCTCTGATGTCTATCATTTTTTTTCTTACCACGGTTTCTGCTTCCCTCCTCCCAATAAGCCATTTCTCATCTCACAGTGCTGGGGCAGCAACTGATACTCTTTGTACAACTTTATCATCTTGTCTTGATAGCATCTGTCCTCTAACCTCCAGGTCAACACGTGCAAAACACCTTCCAGTCCCTGGCTCTCCGAGCCCCTTCGGAGCCACCAGACCAATCTCTGGGCTATGAAGAGAAAATGGGATAAAAAAGTCAAAAGATCCTGCTGACCTTAGCACGTATCAATCTCTCCTTTCTTCCTTTTCAAATAGCGACTCTGCTGCAAAAATGACCTTTTTTAAAATACCTCTAATAACTGCCAGCTGTTGATGGCTATCAGCGACCAATTCTCAGAACTACACATTGCAAAGAGGAGTGTCGGATGGCATTAAGAAAAGAGGGGTTAGGCCCTCTGTCTCTCCTCCCACTAAGTCTTCAACCCGAAGAGAGCCCACATCACACCCCTAATGAAACAACTACAAACACAGACACCTGACTAATTGCAAATGATCTGTTCAATACTCAATAAAAAGTATTGAGCAGAATATTCAATACTTGAATATTCTGCTCAACACCAGAATATTCAAGTATTCTTGCTACTTGAAGAAGTAAACATTTACAGCATGCACTTACAAATAACTAACAAATAACTTACAAAAAATACAAAAATATTTTTTGTAAGTTTATGTGTGTATGTGTACATGACATAATAGGAATGAATTTCATTTAAAATTGAATTATTACAGCTTAGTAAGCATATGAGACTGTATTTTGAAAAGAACTAAATAACTTTAAATAATAACTCCATTATTTGGCCACCAGTTAATCTGTCTGTCTGTCTGTCTGTCTGTCTGTCTGTCTATCTATTCTTAAATTTTTTATTCACGAATTTATATACTATTTTTACCTTTTTAATTGACTAGGCTTTCCCAAACTTTATTGTAGGGTATTTGAATGTTTAAACTAGTCAATGTTTCACTTTATCTTACAGGTGAAAATAATTGAAGTCCCCGTATAACCGGTGCTTCAGGTTTTTTAGAGGTAAGTAATATTCAGCTATTGTAGACCCTATTATAAATTCATAAAATATGTTGAAATTATTTTGGTCTGTCAAGCTACAGAGCAATTAAGGTTTTTTACATTAATTGAATTTAATAATAAAGCTTTTAAATGGACCTTAGAGTGATGTTGATACTGTAAGCTTAATTAATAAAACGTGACCTTTGCAAAATCAGTATCATTGTGTAAAATATTGTGTGCAAAAAATCCCTCAAAATATTTTATCCGCTAGATATAACAGATATGTTATAATTTATGTTTTACAGTAAGAATATTGTAACTGTGCTATAGTTTGTTCATTATGGTAATTTTACTGTACAGAAAATATTGTGTAGTACAATATAAAAACATCTACCATAATTAGTTTTACTGTATAGTAACTTTCAGTATTTTAAAATACAGCAAAAACAAGTACTGTAATATTAATGTATAATATACTGTAATTTATGTTTTATCTACTGTAGTTTTTTTACAATGTTTAGCAATATTTGACAATAAACACATCACTTCAAAGCGTCTGCCTTCATATATGGTGTTTTGGAGAAATGCACGTCAATGGGCAGCAAAAACAAGCGCATGGTGAGGAAAAAATAAAAACAGTGAAATGAAAAATTTTGCATGAGAAGTGCATGAAGACGGTGCTGGAGAAAATGGAAAGTATGACAGATTATGTAAGTATGTAAGAGATTATGTATTACTACCGCCACACAATTTAATTAATAAATCTCACTTCAGCCAGAAAGCCAAAGTTAGCAACTCTGATGATTATATTTTTACCCTTAGAAAACACAATACTATCACAACACTTACTATCAAGTAAACAAACAAGAACAGGTGTTAACACTTGGCAGCATTTTCTGTTAGCCAGTAAAGCTAACATGCTGTACTACACTATAAACCCCAAGTTATCATAACATTACTTAAAATACCAAGTTTCGGCACCAAAAATTAAACAAGTATGTTTAAAGAACTTGTTTGGCAGGATTAAGATTTTAAGTGTTATAAACTCAATTTCAATTTATTTAAATTATTTACTATGTCGCTGTTTAATATGATTGGTCATTCTGCTTTGACAGAATTTCAAATTTACTTAGTGGCCAATATAATACAAGGCGTAAATTTTTTGGTCGTCATTTGCTAGCACAGCAGGCTTCTCACTGGCAGGAAAAACATCTGAAAGATTGTTTTAGGGTGTTTTCACACCTTTAAATCGATTGCGTTGTTCCGAAACCTGGGGTTAAGTTGCTACAATGTTTCAATTTCATCTTGGTTCGCATTTACAAGGCAATATTCCCAAACGACCAAACCTGCTTAACACAAGTCACATGCGAGTAAACTCTCCTTTAATTGGTCAGAGTGCATCTGTTTATTCTCCCGTATTCCGCTCAAAGTTGTCATCCATTCATCAGGATGGACAGACAGCAGGATTATTGCGGTTGTTTTGGTAGCTGCTGTTATATTAGTTCATTATTTTGAGCAGGAATCAAAACTTAGGCGGGGCAACATTCTCAACATTCACATTTTATTGTAATGTTACTTGCAAGGTATAAACACATTCCTGTTGCTAGTGCCACTAGCAGACAGGGGGAGAGAGTCGTTGTGATAATGATAGTGTTGCAATAGTGAATAGTAAAAAAAATAGTAAATAGTAAAAAAATAGTGAATAGTAAAAAAAAAAAACTTCTTATACTGTGTTGAAATACCTGAGACCTGTCTATATCTATGCACTTATTTACTGTTGCCTCTTATTGTAATTGAAGTTGCTTCCTTGTCCTCATTTGTAAGTCGTTTTGGATAAAGTGACTATCCAAAATCAGCTAAATGACAAAATGTAAATGTAGTGTTCCTGTGGTTCAGTTGGTAGAGCATTACATTGACAATGCAATGCAATGGTCATGGGTTCAATTTCCAAGGAACACATGCACTGACAAAATGTTTAACTTGAATGTACTGTAAGTCGCTTTGGATAAAAGCGTCTGCCAAATATGTAAACGATAAAACCCCTGGAGTAACCCCCTGTGTGCTTTAATTGATATGATATGGTCAATTTCTCTTGTACTGTAACTGTATTCTTTTTATTGACTATGTTAATATGCTGTTAAATTGATTTAATTTAATCGATTTAATAAAAGTAAGCAACAATATATAAACTTGAAAGTTTGGGTTTAGCCTATTTGCCTTTTAAGTTTACTGTACTTAAAATGTTACCTTAACAGACTACATTAGGTTAACTCAACCCACATTAGGTCAACTCAATCAAAGTGAGTTGTCAATTTTTTACTTATGAGAGAATCACTTTTTTCAAAACATTTTAGTAGTCTCAACTTATCAGGGTTTACAGGGTAGTTGAAAAACATATGCTTATAAATAGTCTAAAAGATATTCTGTTAATGTCAAAGGTTCTGTGCATTCAGTTGGTTGCATTGCTTTCTTCAATCTTTATTACTGAGACTTTAAGACCACAGACTGTATGTCTATCCTTCCTATTTTAATTCACCTCAAATTTGAAGTGGCATCTACCAATATTGCTTTCCTGTAGCTCAGTGGTTAGAGCATGGTGTTAACAACACCAAGGTCATGGGTTCGATCCCAGGGATTGCACATACTCGATGTATAGTGATCAATGTGTAGTATAATGCAATGTAAGTCGCTTTGGATAAAAGCGTCTGCCAAATGCCTAAATGTAAATGTAAATATTACATCTATCAAACTAAATATGAGCTTTTTCATTCCTAAGGGAATATAATAAATTTAAACAAAGCTGCAGCAAAACAAAATTTGTTTTAGGTGATGCATTTTTTGTTGCCAGTTGGTGACGCTATGACCATGACTCACAAGAGTCATATCAATGTCATTAACGCACCATAATAAAAATATTTGTCAAGTTTGACATAAATCGCTCAATGCATGCTGTAGATATTAGAGACTTCCTATTTCCAAGTTTCCCTCCAATATACTGCCTCACCATGGCAACACCATTTAACATATCAAAAATTTGCAATTTTGAATGTCTTTGCATGATGCTCACCAAGTTTGGTGTCAACTACATTAAAGCCCTAGGAGGAGTATTTAAACATTTACAGCATGCACTTACAAATAACTAACAAATAACTTACAAAAAATACAAAATAATACTTCCGGTTGGGCGGAGCTAATGGGTGTCAGTGAGAAAGTCGTTCAGTTTGACATGACAAAAAATGCACCAAATTTTGTACAGGTGCATGCATGTATATATGATATTCACTTTTTGTGCCCCATATCAGGGGGTGGTACCGAGCCCTCCTACCCCGCCCTCTTACGTGTGTGCCAAAAGGAAAACAATAGGGCTCAAGCACTGAATAAATTAAAAACAAACTTATAGATGACATTGGTGACATAAAATGTTATAAATGGTTAAAATTTCAGGCTTGGAATTCAGAGTTTTATCAAACTGTTGTGCTCAGTTTTAATAATCCCTGCAAATTCCACATTCATGATTAACAATATTACATCATTAAATATTTCTACACTTGTTGATGTCTTTATATAGGGCATCTGTGATATATCCTAGCAGAGCTATTACTGGGCAGGTGATGCAAGAATATATATTCACTAAATAGCAGTGAACAAATACAATTTCAAGTACATTGGGCTTAAGTAGTTTAAGTAAAATACTCACTCCCCAGCTCCTCAGCCTAGTGATTTAGCTGAATGTGATAACGCTAAAAAAATTAAAAACAGAAAAGAGTACAGGCGCAGAAGTAGCTTCTGGAAAGCTACAGTGCAACAGTTTTAGGGTTCTCACATATATTTGACTGTATACTATAGCTTACTGTGGCATGAGTCAAACACACACATACAAAGGTCAAATGGAAACAGGCAGAAGGTTTTGCAATTAGTAAGCTGTTAAATACAACTGCAGATGTGAAGAAATAATTAGAAAACACACTGGTAGTGATCACATTGTGCTTACCAAGGTAGTCAGCCTTTGACTGGGCGTCCATCTCCTTTTCCAGACGTTCAGTTAAAGCTTCTAATTTTATTTCAGCCACAGATGGCCCCGGATCTGTCAGTATATGGAGGGTCTGACATGGCAGTTTGAGTGCCCGAGGGGCGCTAGAGCTTTCATCAGGGGCAGACTCTATGGGAGCCGATGATACAGGTGCACACTTGGATGGGCTCCCCTGGCTTTGCTCTGTGTCAATGGTTTTGTGTTGGAGTGTCTCAGCTTGCTTCCCGCCATGAAACAGTGAAGGTGTTGTCACCTGGGCAGGTAAGAGGGTCGATGTGCCAATGTTATGAGATACCCCATTTTGACATTGAGCAGAGATGGGCTGACACTGCTGACTACCAGGGCTTATCTGCTGAGGCTGGTGATGTGTGCCAGCTGGAGCCCCCCTGGAGTAGGTTTCAGTAAATGCCTGGGAAAGAGACTTCCCTGATGTGGCAATGGTTTGAGGAAAGCCCTGGCACAATAAAGAAGTGACACCATAATTCTTATTCACTCCAGGTGAACCAGCAGATGAACTTTTAGAGAGAGATGATGTTGTCTGTGAAAAGTAGCCACTCTTTGACAACCAAGTGCCAGGAGAGCTGGTGGAAGGTGCTGCCTGAGCTGGAACTGGTATAGGGTTATAAGCATTCCCAGTCTCCTTACTGTCATAATCCCTGCTGCTGGATCCATCATGTACATTGGATGAATGATGGTTCTGTCCTTCATAAAATATGTGTGGATTCACACTGGTATTGCCAGGCATTGGTCCAGACACGATAGGTGGTTTGGCTGCTGCTTCACTCCCCTGTCTATAACTGCTGATGGGTGGTCTGTCTTTGCTGTAAAATGTGTTTTCTGACACTTTTACATGCATTCCATTGATTCTTACTGTCAAACTGTCCTCTTGGTGCTTTTGCAAATGTATTTTGGCCATTTTTGAGGCAAAAACTTTCCTAGTTTCTTCAAAATCCGGGTTATTTTCAGCATCTCTCTTTACGCGAAACAAGCCGTCCTTCGACGCTTCGTACATGTTTAGGTCTTCAATGAATTTACTCGCCTCGAGTCCCAAATCGTGGTATTTATCCATGTTTACAACGGGAACAAAGTTACCACTAACCGTAACGTTTTTAAGTAATACGTTTCAAGTTTTAAAACAGTATCTGTCAGTACGGTATCACCAGCACTGAAGTTAGGTAAAACACTGATCCAAGACTGCAAACTTCTGTTCAAAACTTTTCACCAGAATACTCCACACCAATAAAATCTTTAAAATCTCTCAATATAACCAAAAAAGTAAATATAACACAGCACTGATTTAATCCACTGAAACAGCGATAAACAAAAATACTCCTCCTGAACATACATAAAGGGGAAAACACAATTCGACAAAAAACAAGGGCAGTCTGTCTTCTATAGATAAAACAGAGTAAAAATTAGGGGAGCGAGAGTAGGAACTATAAAAAAATTAAATCCGATTTATCGAAAGAAAACTCCAGCTGAAATGTTCAATGCATTTGTTCTTTAAACTGAACTTTCATCAGCAGCCCCGCCTCTGTCTAGTAAAACTCGGTCAAGAAAATCTAAACATCTAACTTTTCTCCACACTGAACGAGCGCAAGTTTTAACACTTCCTTTAACAACCTTTCTCTTACATAGAAACTCTCGCTTCTGTGAATACCCCTCCTGCTCATACGGGGTCCGAGCTGTGAATGTATCGCGTCCGGGAAGGACCAAATATATGACTTTGCTATCGCGTCCGGAAAGTATGGTGAGTACTCCTAGACCTATGGCGCGAACTCCGTGCCAAAACCGTTCAACCGAACGACCGAGCGACCGACCGACCGACCGAACGGCTAATCGAACGTCTGACCGCACGTCTTGAACTCTCAACTTCTAGCACTGCGGGTGATCCACGTGACGACCTCACGTGACGTCAGCGCTATAAAATTTGGACATTAGGAATGAAAAATGATCAAATAATAACTCTGGCTTTTTTTTTTGCTTGTACTTGGATTGGAATGTTGATGTTTTCTGTATTATCTCTGTATTACTGTATTATCTGTTTATGGCATTAATAAAAAAACTCTTACCCTCTTTCCACAGCAGGTGGCGATGTGTAATAAATGTAGTGATGTGAATAGGTTTAACTTTCAAGTTGTACTGAATTTAAC
>JAZGTI010021592.1:0-10105 GCA_036877585.1 Botia kubotai | reverse complement strand
TAATCTTGTTTGTGTGTGTTTTGAAGCTCAAGTGAGGACATGAATGTACGTCTAGACTTTGACATCCCAATGGAGGAAAAGAATTTTCTGGTACAGAGGAGAAAAGTCGTGTCGCAAGCGCTGCAGAGAGCTTTGAAACTCACCTCTCCACCTGATCCCAGCAAGGCAAGTACAAACACAATCGACAAGTATAAACACAATCGACAAACACAGACATCTGTCATAAACGATATATTTATTAATTTACTCCTCAGGTTCCATTGGTGGCTGTGGTGTGTTCTGGGGGCGGGACTAGAGCAATGACTGGCACGTATGGAAGCCTAAGAGCTCTACAGAAGCTCCAGCTCCTTGATGCTGTCAGCTACATCACAGGGGTTTCTGGCTCCACCTGGTGAGCATTAGGAGCACTGCAGGCAAATGAACCAAACTTATAATGTGTTTAAGCAACGTGTGTGTATATAAGGCGGGAAATTAGTAAAACATTCCAAGCTTAATTATTTTTCTTCTTTTATTTTCTCTTGTTGTGTCATAGGACTTTGTCCTCTCTTTATGGTGATGCCAACTGGTCAAGCAGTGACCTAAATGTGACAATAAAGTCTGTAAAAACGGAGGTCTCTAAAAGTATCTTCAGTTTATTTTCACCTGAGCAGCTTTGGCACTACAGAGAAAAGATGGAAGAGAAAGAAAAACAAGGACATCTGGTCTCTCTCGTCGACATGTGGGGTCTGGCTATACAGTACCTCACCCAAGGGAAGGTAATGAGGACAGAGTTTGGCTGTTAGTTTTGGATCTGTTTTAAAATCAGATAGTGTGTGAAGCACAATTTTTTGTATACATATCAATACATTCTTCAAAGGTTTTGAAGTAATTCTGAAATCCTGAACTCTAAATATTTTTTCTTCAGAAAAAACTGGGTAAACTATCTGACCAGCAGATGGCACTATCAAAGGGTCAGAACCCTCTTCCAATCTACACAGCTCTCAACATGAAGAATGGCAAGACAGGAAGTGCAATAGACGGTGGTAAATACTGATGTCTTGTGTATTGTTTCTTTTTTGTTTTAGAGTAGAAGCTGTCCCTGTATAGTGTAGATGTCGAGGCTAAGGTAATAATAAAATTTAGTTTTAAATTTTAAAACTGTTATTAACTGTTTTAAAATTGTTATTTCCCACCTACCCAAACTTCATCAGTTGTTGAGCTACAGGACAGCATTTCAGGAGACATTAAAGTAAAAATCCCCACCCCAAAATGTTGCACAATTTTGTCACAGAATTTTGTCAGTTGAGTTTGCTTGTCACTCTCAGTCTGAAAAGCTCCTAAACTAATAATCTGAAATCAGTGTTTGATCTGGAATGGTGATCTGGAAGAACAGCACAGATAATTTTTTGTCATACTTTGTGTTTACTGTGTAACACGCAGTGTGTGTTGTTCTCTGCTCTCTTATTTAGAATGGTGCGAGTTCACTCCGTATGAGGTTGGATTTCTCAAGTATGGCGCCTTTATACCAGCACAGAACTTTGGGAGTGAATATTATCTTGGTCACATGATCAGAAAACTCCCTGAACCTGGAGTCTCTTCTCTGTTGGGTACATTGATTAAACACTCCAATGTTATTCAGTTAGTTAATTAAGTGTTTACTCCAATTAATTGTTTAATGATAACTGCTATTGTTTACTGATATTGACTTTAACCAGTCAATAATAATAATTGAAGATCAATAGGATTTAACACATTAAGAGACAGTTAATGATTTGATATGTTGTGATTCCTGTTGACAGGAATATGGAGCAGTTTTTTCTCTCTGAGTCTCACTCAGATGTGGACGTTTGCCACTGGAGTCGTCCCGTCCTGGGCAGACAAGATTGGAGAAGCAGTGACCCCCACAGGTAAGACAAGGGCAGTAACAATAGCCACTTTCACAGCATGCTAGTGCCAAACGGTCATTGCGTCTCTCACAGTATCATATATGAATTATTTACTTTAATGACTAACTATGTTAATGTCGTTATTTTGAATTCTACATTTTGTGTAGATACAGTTGATAAGGCATCAACGCTGGACACACTCCACGTCAGTCCCATGACTGAACTGGCAAAAATGCTGAACAACTTCCTGACCAGCCGCCCTGTTATCAGCCAAGTGTACAACTTCCTGAGGGGTTTCCACCTGCACAGAAACTACAGTAAAAACACCGACTTCACCACATGCAAGGGTGAAAACATAAATTTTATCTTTATCGTAGTTAGTCTAATTAGTACCACTAGGTATTCAGTCGGTTAAATAAAACTGGGAATAGCGTATTTATGTGATCTGTCTATTGTATCTGTAGAAGCCCACCCAGATGTCTTCCCTAACTCTCTGACACCAGCAGACCACACTCTTGGCCTTGTAGACTCTGGTTTTATGCTCAACATGGGATTTCCTCCTGTGCTGCGCACTAAGAGACGTGCAGATGTCATTCTGTCTCTGAACTACTCTTGGGACCGGGATAACTTCAAGGTGAGGAAGACCTGAAGGACTAATTAATAGTTACTGTAAGGAATATATAGCCCATAAATGACTCGCCCTCAAGGCATCGTAGCTGTATATAACTGTCTTATTTCAGCCAAACAGAATCATTATAATGGCAGTGAATGGTGCCCGAGATTTTGAAGCACCAAAAAGTGCATCCATCCATTATAAAATAAATCCATGAGACCAGATTATGAATACGTTTTTCTGAAGCGAAACCGTGCATTTGTAAAAGAAAATGATTAATATTTTGAGCGTATTTAGCAATTAATATGGCGCATTTGAGTGTAAACATATTTGTATGAATGAGTCCAGCCAACATGGCGGCATCCCGGCTCCTTCGAATCTCATTGGTGACTGCAGTCACTAGACACATGAGAACCAATGAGATTTAAATTATTGATTGGGGATACATTGGGGATACATATGCCCCATGCATAGAATGTCAGGAACATTCTATGCATGTGGCATATTTTTATAATATTTGTATGTGTCCAATAGGCACTAAAGGGAATTTGTGAGTACTGCTTTGATCGCAAGATCCCATTTCCAAAGATCGACTTCAGAAAGGTGGAGTCTGAGCCAGTGAAGGAGGTTTATGTGTTTGAGGATGAAGAGAATCCAGAAGCTCCCATAGTGCTTCACTTTCTCTTGGTCAATATCTCATTCAAACAGTTCAAGGTTCCTGGTAAGTCCCTACTGTAACTTTTACAATATCACTAACATGTAGAATCAAGTTAATAGAATCATAGCTGGAGATTCTCCTTCAGCATGAAACATCAAAACAGAAATCAACTCTTCTGACATCAAATAAAAATGTTGTTCTGTGTTCATTTGTGTTCAGGAGTGAGAAGAAAGGGTAAAAACGAGATGAAGGAAGGAGATTTTGAAATTGACATCTCTAGTACATCCAGTCCCTTCGCCACTCACAAACTTACTTACCAACCTGAGGACTTCCAGAAGCTGGTCGACCTCAACACCTACAACATCGTAAACAACAAAGACGTCATTTTAAACACACTGAACAAAGCGCTCAAGAAAAACATGAAGTGAACACACGGTCCTGTGATGTCACAAACCAAGACTGACACGCACTGTGGCGGGAAGTAAAAAAGTGATACAAATTTTCATAAGCTTTAGAATTCATTTGGAGGGCTGCGTTGCTTTTAATAGAAATTTATTTTCCTTTTTTTTATTATACTGTGTAAATACAGATGTGTCATTGTAATTGTGGTTCATGCAACTTGCAATTAAATTTCTCACCACTAGATGGACCTACATAAATGTGTTAAGAATGTGTAGTATTCTATAAATCTAAAATGCTGATGGCAGAAGGTCTGAACTCTATAGCAGCTTACATTGGTCAAGGTCCGTCCAAGAGGCCGTCTGACTGACATGTAACGCAACCAATCACAGTTCATTTTGTTCACGTCATATTTCCAGGCTGACCAATAATGAACGTGACGCACACGTCTGTCTCACAGCAATCCTGTAGAATTCATCAAATCAGATGACGATAGTGTGCCCTGTGCAGCAGACTAGCTTTAGTCTAGCACTTTCTCCAGTGTATTTGACTGTTGACTGAAGAAATCATTTTTTGAAATGTTACTGAAACACCTTTGTTTTGTTTGTTTCTGACTGTATGTCTCACAGCATATTGTCATTACCTGATGTGATTTGCACAACAGGAGTGACAAGGTCTCTTCACACACACACACACACACACACACACACACCCTAGTCAAGAATGTCCAAAGAAATGCTCAGAAGCACCACCAAGATCATCATGACCAGTTGTTCTGATTGACACCTACTATGCCCTCATAAAAGGAAAATATATTATACTATAAAAGAGCTGTCATTATATTAAATCATTAAATATTTAATATAATAATTAAAAATTAATAATGCATTGCACTAATATATTACAATATAGTGTTTAATGTATACGTGTGCATAATATATAAGTGTATTATTTATATAGCATCATATTTTTAGTATATTCTCGTATGTTATGTTTAAGTAAGGGTGAAACTACAGGACCAGAAAACTAAGTTCTCTCAATTCAATAAACTTTTTGACTGTTTTAATGTTAGTATGTCATATGACTGTGCAAGAATAAAATGTAACTGATACTCTCTGAATTACTTTGCTCCAGCAGCAATTTCTGAAAATAAAAATATTAAATCATACTAAGGCTTACCATTATTATATTGCTTTACAGATCATTTTGAAATATTAAACTTTTAAAAGGCACGTAAAATGAACTGTGAGATTAAATGGATTTAAAAGTCATATCAACCATATCTTATTATCGATTTAAGTATTTCAATTTTGTTAAAAAATGAACCTACATTTCATGGTGTGATAAAGCTTGTATATATTTATGAATGAGTCCTAGCTGAAAACAATTTGGCTACCAAATGAAACCTAACTAATCAATTATCTATGAAGAAGCTATGATTTGATTGGCTTATGCCGTTAAGTGTGTAACGTTTCTCTGTTGTGCGTTATTTTCCCCCCTTTGTTTCTCTGTGTGTGTTTTCCTGGGTGTGTCAATGACACACTGTACCTTCCCCATGTGAACCTGCTCTAAACACACCAATAAAAACATTCAGATTCAGTACTCACACCCTTTGAACTCTTCGAACCCAAGATGATTCTAAAAGTCACACAAAAAATGTGATTTTAAAAGCAATATCACATTAGCGCCGCAGGTAATAACAGAATCCTATAACTCGTTCTTGTTTGTGTGACATTGTTTAATACAACAGTACAAATAAACAGTAAATAAGTTAAAAACAAGCGTTCGCTTAAAATCAAGTGCGGAACTACTTTCATTCGCCGAGGTTTGTGGATTTGAGGTTGTGCCTCCGTTATTACATCAAAACATTGTTATGTCAAGTTAGAACTAGAAATGAACGACGCCTCGGGCGTTTTCGGAGACGTTGCTGGAGTAACAAGTGTGATCAAGGTTGTGTGTATGTGTGTTTGTTTGCGTGAGAGAGAGACACTGAGTGAGTCATTAATGCAAAGTGTGTTCTGTGTTTAATGTAAACACTGATTCATGTACTGTACGTTAACAGACTATTGCGTAAGAATTCACAAATCAGTGCAGTTATTTAATAACATGTGAAGTTTGTTTTGTTCTTGTCAACTTTGTTTTTACATAAACTTCTTAAAAACAAACACGCTGTACGTGAATTCGAACATTCTTTTAAAGCGTTTTAATTCTCTCGTATTAGAAGTATCAGAAAATTCAGAAACGTGTGATTTTGCGCAAGGTGGGAGGAATATAATGATGGCAGTTAATCTTGAATGACAGAGGGTGAGGCTGTAATGGGTGGGATTACCACTACCACAGAATGATATCGCAAAGTAACAAAAGAAATCACTGGAAATAGTTACTCATGGAATCTGCCCTTTAATTTGAGGTCTTTGTTTTCAAAAAACTTTAATTAACATGGAGCAAGGATGTATAGAAAGGAGAAATGTAAAGACAAACCCAAAAATCGAATCAAATATTTTATCAGGGTGCGTAGGGCTGTGCACCAACAAGTTCCTCAGGTTTTCTAAAGTACACCTCACAAAGCCCCGAAAGATAGTCAGTTCATCTTTTGGCTTTGAGACTTCCCTGTGGTCCTGCTGAGAAGACAAACATGCAGAAGGTAGTAACATTTCCTACAGATATTTGACTATGATTAATAATCTGGCCTGTTTAATCGCATTACTAGCCTAGTGTGAACTGCAACACAGGTTATTTGCGATAAACAGATCTTACTGACTCGATGAGTGATTTGCTTTTGTATGATGCCAGGAAGCATTCTGCATCACATGCGACGAAAAATGTGCTATTGACCAATGGGCTTGATTCATGAAACAAAAGAAGGGCGAATTTCTGTCAGGCATGACACGGGGCTCTTTGCAGGAATCGGTGAAAGTTCACACACAGCACCATGATGTTTTTAAGACAGCTGGGCTAAGTGGAACAGAAAGCTAATGTCTTAAAAAGCATTTTAAAAAGTTGAACTACTTTTATGTTAAAATGGCGCTGGATGTTATTGAAAAACTAAACAGTGTATTGTGAACTGTATAGGCTTAGGTAAACGTTATAAAGATAAACAAAACATACACTCTCATAAAAAGGTGCTTCACAATGCTATAAAGGAACCATTGTTGGCTGTGTGTGTAAAAAAGAACCTTAAATAAAGAACCTTTAACACCCGCAGAACTTTTCTGTTCTTTGTAGTGAAAAAGGTTCTTTATACTATAAAAAGGAAGAAGGAATTGGTTCTTTTGAGAACTAAGTGGTTCTCTGAAAAATCAAAAATGGAAAGAACTTTTTTAAGTAACTTTTTAAGGCCTCTTTCTGCAATGTCTGTTCAATGATTTTGGATTCACATCATCTGTACATTTCGTCTGTATTATGTGATGCTGTTGCCACAGATTCTTGGATGAAAATTCATGGATGTAATTTTGCTTCACCCTGTTTTATAGAAAGAGTTTATGCCATATTGGAACCTCACTGTCACAGTGTTGCAAGGAAAACTCAGTCGGTCACGTGACCTATGTGAGTCAATCAGCTCCCAAACTTTGACATAATATGTGACAAAATATAAAGATGAACATGCTTTGTAAATACAATGGGACACCTAGACTGTACTTGCCTTTGTTTTGATTTGCTGCATACTGCAAACTCCATAGTCCTCCTCTTTCTTTTCAGTTTCTAAGTGTGATTGTTATGTTGTTCTAAAATTACCCACGGCCTGCGCCTGCTGTCACCACACCAAAACCATCAGAAACAACAATGCACCAAAATGGAATGAAACCTTTTCTTTCAGAATACACAGTGGTGTGAAGGTATGAAATTTAGCTCGTCTCATTTAAAACCAGCTCTGCGCCAAGCAGATGATCAGCAACAATAATCTATAAGCATGTGAAACGTAAATATGTAAAACCTGAACCCATTGGAGCTCACCACTATATTTTTGTTTCCCCAGAACATTCTGGAATTTTACATATATGATGCTGACCGCCTTTCTAGAGATGACTGCTGTTTCTCCATTCTGTTTGATATCAGTAACCTCACACTTGGACAAAAGCTCACAAAATGCTTCGTTTCAGATGACAAGGTCAGTTCTCCGTAGAACACTGACGGGCGATAAAGTTTTTTCTACATTTTTGGAAGATATGGAAGAAGTTGTCGTAGTTTCTGAGCAGAAATGTCTGGTTTTCATTCCTTTGAATCGGTGGATGATACATTATGTTAGAAATATTTATTGGGTGTAGTCTGAATAATTAATCAGATTTTTATGTCCATAATATTCTTTCAGAAAAAGAATGAGCTGTGGGTAGAGTTTCAGTTGATGGAGAGGTGAGTGACAAACACTGAATTAGTGAAACATCTGTTAAAACAATAACATGGTTTGCATAAACATGTTTTTTTCATATATTTCATAATTTTCCTGTTGTTTCATTTAAATGCAGTTCTTTTGTCTTAAATATGTAATTACTGTAAAACAGCTTTGTAACAATGCTGCATTGTGAAATTTAATAACTGAATAAACCAATTATGCATTTCCTGTTATATTATAATACAATGCACTGTGTTTTATATCTTCTTCCCTTATTTGTTTCATCTTTTGTATTAAAGCCCAGACAAGCCTGAGCCGTATCTGTCTAACGGAGTGTTGATGGTAAGAGGATTTGTAACAGTTTTGATACCCTTAAAAGAACAGCCTAGAATGTCTCCGGAATAGGTTACATTTTTAAAAATTATGAGGTAAAAAATTATATTTCCATATAATATTAAATATAGCTAAACACTTAAAGCTAGAATACGTAACTTTTGGTTTGTGGAGATATTTTCTTAACGCGGTTGAGTTAAAATTCGAATCAAACATGCTACAAACGCTCCTGCACTCTCAGCACCCGCTCACTCTGCATAGTGGCCCGTCTTTTCATGACGGCAAAACTTTAATCTTGAAATGAAAACAGATTTTCATAACATAATTTTCATCACTTTGAGTAACATTCTCGTAAAACAGAATGTATTTTGAAAACTAAGTAAATGGCTTAAAGCACTTTCATTTTTCCTTCGTTCGTAGGCAGGTCCATTCTGTGCACTAGACGTGAAGGCAGAAAAACTGAGGACTGATGGTAAACATCAGGAATCATTAAAAACTTACTCAAAATGGCCTCAAACAGACAGTAATACTATCTGCAAGACTTTTCATTTGGATTATTCTTTTATTAATAAAGAGTTCAGCAGTTAGAACAAGACAAAAGTATGTCTGTGTTTTTGTTTGTGTTTACCTCAGTGAAGAACCTGCTGTTGAAGCTGAAAGGAGCTTTTAAGGAGGACTGTATGATCTCGGGCTGTGCGGAGAATCCCAGCTGCTCACAAATTATGCGATATTACATCAACCGAGACCTGGAGACTGAATTTAGTCTCATGCCACAAGAAGTGTGTTCCCACAGCATCTCCAAAAATATACTCAAGTCACTAAATTACATTTTGCTTGTGCTTTTTCGTGGTAACTCTATTACATTTCCATTTCAGTTGATTTGTTGCTATAAAAGTGTGACCAGAGGTTTGATATGATATGTACAAACCACTGGAATCAAGTATCATGACAATTGTTTTGACATTTAAACACTGTTTATTTCCCGTTTGTCCAGGCGGAGACAGAAGTTGATGGTGCAAATGGACACAATTCAGCCCCGTTGTCCTCCGTCCCTATAAAATCAATACCAGTCAAAAAACAGATGAAACTCTCTATGCCTGTTGGGGAGGTGAGTACCGGCAAGCTTGCTGCTTACACAAGCATATAAAGTGAGTTTAAAGTATAGTAAGGACATGTATATTATATAGTCTAGAGCATATAGTAACCTAAATTAAAACCTTTTTTGTTTTCACAGGGTACAGTAGATCTGCAAGTAAAGACAGAGGACCGGTAAACAGAATACTTTATTTTTATAATTATTTGTTGTTATTTGTTTAATACAATTGTATTAAAATTACTTTTGACAATATTTCATCTTGTTGAGACACGATATTGTAAGCTACCAATGGCACAAATAATGGTCTGAGCGCGAGTCACTTTAATATAATAAGTAATCTTGTTTGTGTGTGTTTTGAAGCTCAAGTGAGGACATGAATGTACGTCTAGACTTTGACATCCCAATGGAGGAAAAGAATTTTCTGGTACAGAGGAGAAAAGTCGTGTCGCAAGCGCTGCAGAGAGCTTTGAAACTCACCTCTCCACCTGATCCCAGCAAGGCAAGTACAAACACAATCGACAAGTATAAACACAATCGACAAACACAGACATCTGTCATAAACGATATATTTATTAATTTACTCCTCAGGTTCCATTGGTGGCTGTGGTGTGTTCTGGGGGCGGGACTAGAGCAATGACTGGCACGTATGGAAGCCTAAGAGCTCTACAGAAGCTCCAGCTCCTTGATGCTGTCAGCTACATCACAGGGGTTTCTGGCTCCACCTGGTGAGCATTAGGAGCACTGCAGGCAAATGAACCAAACTTATAATGTGTTTAAGCAACGTGTGTGTATATAAGGCGGGAAATTAGTA
>JAZGTI010021591.1:0-10105 GCA_036877585.1 Botia kubotai | reverse complement strand
GTTTGGCGGAGGAGCAGGACTCTTCACTTTCTCGATCTCCTTCTACTGGCAGCCATTCATCGTAAACGTACAGGCGAGGCGCCCGAGTGCAGAATTATCGAGGGGTGCATCATTTTTCACTCCCTTTTGGGACGCACGTAGAGCGCAGAGTCACCGATCAGACAGACAGACTGTCAGATGACCTGTGCACGAGCGCCAATGCATATACATGAGGATCGGTGTACGGTACTGTCGGGAAAGTGGGCTGTGAGACGCGTCTAGACCTGGGTACAGGTGGAACCCTGGAAGGGTCTTTGGTGCTACGCGTACAGCATGCCAAACTCAGCTCTGCATGACGCACTGGAAAACAGGTGCATCAAACGCATACGTCCATCGTGTAGTTCTAACGGTGGGAAAATTTGGGGTTTGAAAAGCTTGGCAAAATAAATGTAAAAGTCAAGCCTTGACTAATGTGATACAAAACATGCGGCCTAAAAAGTCTATCGCTCTCAAGCACGACATATTTCCTCATACACACATGCCCACTAATTCCTTTATTTAGCCAAAAAGTTACTAAATCACTGAGACATATTTTACACTTCATATAGAAAATATCACTTCACATAATTATTCACAGTATTATTAATTTTAATATTTTTTTCATATTCTTAAACTTTCATATTTTCTCGTTTATTAAAGCTGCAATCCGTAACTTTGGCCTCTCTATCACTATCCCTGTTTGAACCATAAAATTGCAGGTTACTTTACGTACATACTCTACGTATGTTAAGGTCAAATCAAGCCAGACTGACTTGTCCCGGGAAATCGGACCCGACAACTCAATTTATAAACCATTATTATAAACTTACCTTTGAGTATTGAGTTAAGGTGACTAATTCGAAAGCTGATCTTTTGTTTATTTTTCACCCCAAAAAATTTACGGATTGCAGCTTTAATCAATAATGTGCCAGTTTAAATTACTACAACAGTAATGTTTGATGAGTTACACTTGTAATAAACACTTTTAGGCGGACTCTATGTCCCGTACCTACGAAGCAGCGCTTTACTTATTACTGTACGCATGCGCAGTGCCTGACGTCTTAGTCGAGCGTTCTGTACTCTTGGGCTTCCGTATACACGTTATGGGCTGCACGTGTGGTTACTTAAAAATACACACGAATGCAGCGCACGGTAAACAATATTTTTTAATTTATTGTGCAGCTACTCAAATATTCAGTCTTCAAGGAACAATGTTTGACGGTATGTTGTAGGCAAGTCTGTGTTGCTGCAAATGTTAGCTATGGCTAGTTACATTATCATTGTAACTCATTATTGTTTATATGGCCACGTTAGTTACTGTTAAAACACGATTCACTTATAGTTTTAATTTTTTAGGTGCTTTTATCATTTTGTTTTTAATATTGCTATATAAGACATGTTTATCACATTTGCACAATTCATGAAAAACCTTTAATTTCTTATGAAAAGCAAGAGTAGAAAAACAAGAATCTAACAAAAATAGTTTGGCCCAGAAAAAGATTCGTCATTAACAGTAAAATAATCGTATTTATCCAAACACTTCACCAAAACTGAGTTAAAGGTTTCTTTTATGAAGAATTAAATATTTAAAACATTTGGCACTGTGTTGTGTAAAGAATATACTTCCTGTAAACTTCTTAAAAATATAATTGCATAACAGATTTGTTGGATTATGCAACAGCAATGCTATTGAAAGTGTATTTTTTTTGTGTGCATTGATGTTATTCAGTGCAGTTCAGTTCTTAGTGAATCAATGCCAGATCGTGATTGGATAATCCAGTGCTGCTCTCTGATTGGATGAACAGTGGTCAGTTCTACAACTGAACCTTTAACAGGAAGGTACGGATCTCCATTGGGTTTAATGTCACTTTCCACGGTGAGGCATCTCTGTTGCTGACAGGATGATTCTTTTCTGCAAAACAAAAACAAGGAGTTTTGTTTTAGAGCATATTATTTTTCAGATATATATTTAGTTCAATTCATTTCATTTCTTCAAAATACTCTATTTGCCAGATTCAAAGCTGGATTACACTACACGACTTTTAGCCTGACAATTAACGAGTTGCATTAGTTGCCCTTACTACGTTTTAAACAGTCAGAGTTGTTGTTTTTTGACAGATATTTTTACCCTGACACTAGTTAAAGGGTATCAAACATGTTTGATATTTTAAAGCAACTTCGAAGGCATCGTTTTGTGGTCAATGATGTGAATCTGTGCGACTCAAATCATGACCTGCCACAGGAGAGCTACTGTTCTTCTGTAGCAATTTTACAAGGGATGTGATGCTTATACTGTAACATCTGTGTGTATATCGTATATAGTGTAATCCAGACTTTCTGCTCATGTGTTACCAGTATTCCACTGCAGTCGCTTCATATCATTTTTCCACTGGTTTGCCCCGAGACTCATTTCAGACACTCCGAGCACCTTGAATGTAGAAAACAGCTCCTGCACAGACACAAAGACCAACAGTTTATTATTATAATTTTGCAACATTGTGCTCTCTAATCCACACAATTCTAATCCTGTCCCGGATGATGCATTAGATAGATGTTGACTGTGTTTATGAAGTCCACAAGACTGTAGGGTGTTTGTCATTTGTCATTTTTATGGTTTGTTATGTCACTCGAGAGTGTCTATGACACACACTCCGTGCAGCCTTTAGCAAATCGCACACTAGTGCAAACTTCCCAGCAGTCTGCTAACCAACAGTTCACGCTGCATGTGGAGGAGGACCATAGGGGCTGAGGGCATCATTTGGGACAAGACTTCCATTTCCTGCAAGAACAGCCAGTTCCCCTGGACAAATCTGCCCCCAACTGTATAAACATAGCAGCTAAGACAAGACTGTTAAGAACTAGTCTGACCAGCTAGCAATTAGTTAGGGGTAATCAGACTTTTCTGACTCAAATTAGGCCAATCTACCTTTTTATGTAACAGGCTTTAAAAAGTTGACCTGTTAGGCTTAGAGTGTGAGTTAGATTATAGTGTTTATAACTAGCTATGTATAAAAACTACAAGTTCATCGAATGTCCCCATTCAGATAGATAAGTAAACGTGTGTGTGTTATATATGAGGTAATGGATTGGTGTGGGATGTTTTGGTGTGAGTTAACTGGAACAGGTGGTGAGTGGGCTCCTCTCCTGTGTGTTACCTGCAGGTTGACTGTTACAGGCTGTGAATGGGTTTTGCTCTCTTTGGCCTCATACTGATGTTCCAACCGAATCAGAACAGAGTCTTTGTCCCACTGAGACAGTGTCAGCAGGTGAACAGCAGGGGGCAGAGCAGTCTGTAGCCCAGAGAACTGCGGATCAGAGGGAGTGAGTGAACAGGAAGAAAATAAACAGAAGTGAGAGATGGGCCAGAAAGTGATGAATAAATAATTCAAACCTTCAGTTTGGTGTTGGCGTCAGGTGCGCCGTCCTGGAAGGAGAGGAGGGGCTGGAGCACCATACCCTGAGCAAGGGGTCTGTGGACATCTGCTGCCAGGTCTGGAGATGTGAGGGTCACCAGCAGACGCCCACGCACAACTAAACCATCATAAAACTCTCCAGGTTCAGAAAGAGGCTCACCCACCCCCCTATAATCATCATACAGAAGTCTCCTGTGCAGCTGCAAGACAGGGAGAGATACTTATTATAGGTATGTAAAAGGAATAATTGATATTATTTGTTATGCTTTTGTCACAGTGTATTTAACTAACTTCTGGGGGGGCAAATTTGTCCTCAAAGTAATCTGCCCAGAAACTGATACATTTTGTACAATACAAACTGAAACGTTTCAATTATTTTCCCTTTATTTGTTTTCTTTGTTTTATTTTTAGTCCTTGGAAATGCTTAAAAAAAAAGGTGTCATTTCTGTGAAGCTAAAAATGCTCTTTTGAAGACTTCTGAGAAGGCGAGCGACTGAGTGAGACGTAAATGAATTTAATTTAACCATGATCTCCAGTGAGCCGTCATAGATGCTGCTGACCCCCTGAGAGCGGTCGGTCACCACTGTCAGCTGCCGCTTGTCATCCTAAACACACACATTTTACATTTCCAGACACGTTTATCTCAAGGCAGGTTTATGAAAATTTAAGTGACAGCTGAAAGTGAAGACGACAACACGGGAAATAAAAGATGCGAAGAAGCTGAATGACAGATTAGCAAATATTATTTTCAAACCTCAAATGCAAAAGCAGAGTAATAAAAATAAGGTCAGAATGTCCTCGCATGACACTCGCCTTGATGTAGGCGCGAGAGTTGATTGGATAGTAGTTTCCGGCAATCGGCTCCGTCTGCCTCAAATCCCACGTGGGCCGATAATCTTTCCTACAGTGACAAAACAGAATAATATTACATAAATATACTTCTAATATTAAAGCTGCAATTTATAACTTTTGCCTTTCTACCGCCATCTCTGTTTGAAACATTAGATTGCAGTGTAGTTGGAGTTTCTTTTTAAAAACAAGCCACAAACGCTGCACCATCTACAGTACTCACACGTGATACAGTAGCCGGATCTTCTTCTTTCTGACAGATTTCCCACAAAATCTGACCTGACATCTTAAATTATAAATGAGTATTGTAATCTTACTGTTGCGAGGTAAGGTAAGGAGATTGTGCTAAAAACGTATCTGGTACTCATCTGATTCAATAACTGAGTTTTGTTTTTAAACCTAAAAGTTACGAATTGCAGCTTTAATTTCTGAACAGCTGAGATATGTACCATGAAAAATACATAAATTATTAGTTATTCTACAATGATGTGCTAAAAATGAAACTGAGATTCAGATCCTGTTGTCATCTGTATTTCAGTTTTTCCTCATTCCTCCTTTTCAACCCTTGTATCTCCTCACCGTCGCTTCAGAACTTCTCTGCCGTTAGAATCAGTGTAGAAATAGCCAGATGTCTTGATATCTGTATTCAGACGAGTGATCACCTCTTTTCCTAAACCATCCCTGAAACGAGAGAGAGAGAGAGAGAGAGAGAGAGAGAGACACGCTATATAATATAATAATGTAATATTCAGACACTATGTTAATTTTGACTTCAGGTCCCCCCCCATTGTCCAACATTTGTTGTCCCTCCCATTTACAATTTCCACCCAATAAAATATTCTAGATCTTGACATAACTAGACAGATGTGTATTAGTCATAAAAATAATCAAACACTAATAAATAGGCTGGTTTTTAGTTGTTTTAACTTATTTTAATGCACGTTTTGTCTTATTTTAAGTCATCTTCAGGCCCCCCCGGTTGAGAAACACTGTCTGGAAGATGTGTTAGTGTTGACTCACGTGACGGGCACTGGTCCAACAGTCCACTCCAGCTCCAGTTCCCGGCAGCCCTCGTACAAACGGACGACCTGAGACACCCACGGACTGAACCACTGCGTGACCTCTTGTACGACGCCGGATACGGTAACAATCTCTATATCTGCAGTTTTACTGATGGTGATCGGGGTGGATGAGTTCGGTCTGAAGATATAAGCTCCTGACGGCTGGCTGCTCCAATAGTTCTTCCCAGCACTTGCTTTGTACCTGCGCCAAAACAAACGTACAGCTCAACATTTCCGTTACAACTTCCTGTTACTATCACACAAGAAAACACAACACGTCACCCAGACGTTTTACTCTAGCCGAATGAGCATTTGCTGGCTGATCTGAGGTCAGCATTGAAATAACATGTCACAGGAATTGCGAGAGAGACACTGATTCTGAATCAGCCTGAACTGACCAGTAGAAGTTCTGAGAGAGGTGAACAGTCTGTTGAGTTTCCAGGTTGGTCAGGCTCTTCAACAGACCAGTGTTGTTATCAAAAGTCACCTTCAGAAACTACAACACAGAGAAGTATATTATCCACACCAATGAAAACTTGTTAACAGGCTGGTCTGGCTACTGTTAGTTTAGACTACTATGGAAATGACTAATAAATGACTAGTGCTAAGTTGCTGAACACATAATATTACGGGTTCAACACAATCTTTGATACCTAAACATGAGCAATCATAAACTGTAAATGTACTCATTGTGCTAAATCGTTACATTTCCAGCTTAACGGTACTTCATCAAACTCTTGTTTTCCATTATTTGGCCCCTTTAAATAATATTTGTTATAATGTGGGACATTTAAATCACTGTTGTGCTTCTCCTCTAACCTTGTTCTGGATAGATGGAGCAGCTTTGTGTTTGGGCGTGACTTCTGGAGGCTCATCCTGTTGCATGGAGATGATGTATGTACTGTAACCAAGAGGAGGAGCTTCAACATGGAATACCAGCTCACCTTTAGCATTACCCCTGTTCCGCCTCACTTTCTGTGTGGACCTGGACAGCGGAACCACCTGACGGACAGCAAATGAGGTGGGGAGAGAGATGGAGACAGAAAGAGGGAGGGAGTGTGAGAGAGAGATATAGAAAGAAAGAAAGAAAGAAGGAGAGAGAGAGAGAGAGAGAGAGAGAGAAAGAGAACGATGAGGAGCAAGAGAGAGAGAAATGCTATTGATTTCATATTATAAACGTAACAAAATAAATCTGCTGTTGTGCATTAGCTGGTGTAGACACACAGGTTCTGACCTTGCTGTTCACTGCTTTACCAGTTGCGTCAGTAACGCTGTACTGGGAACCACTGACAGGCAAGCGAACAGGCCATCTTACTGCCCTGACCAGAGGATTGTACACATTCATAGAGAACTGAGAGAATCCGAAGAAGAAGATCACAATTCAGTCATGAGGTTTTGTCGCATGTAACATATCTTCTGTATCAAGAGTGTGTGACACCTTAAGGCTGTTTTCAGTGAGTGAACAGACACTGATGTTGAGGTTCTCACAGAACACACGTGGAGCTTCAGAACCACTGAGTACAGCCAGAGAATTACGAACCAGCACCTGGATAGTGAAGGTACATGTCAGCATATCAAAACAAAGAGAAGTTATGACACAAAACTTAAAATTAAAGTGTGAGTGTTACCCAACTATCAAGTTTGTAAGGTTGCTAGGGTGTTGCTAGGGCAACTGCTTAGTGTAGTGGCCTAAATCAAAAGATGTTTCCCTCATGTCTCTATGATAGTCTACGTATATGTTGTACATTTATGCATTTGGGAAACACATTTGTTCAAAGAAACTAAAAAAAGTTTAAACATTTTTTATCACAATGTCACAACTCCAAGGTCCTGGGTTCAATTCTGAGGGAACACATGTACACACATAAATGTATACATAACATATACATTAAATGCACTGTGAGTTGCTTTAAATGAAAGCAGAACATTTTATTTGCATTATTTTGTTAACTTATTAACAAAATAATGAATAATGATCAAATGAATTTTGATAACTTGTTTCGTACCTCACAATGTGCCCAGCCTACAGCTAGTCTCTTGGCATAGTCGTACGCCACATGCTGTTTCTCTGTACCAGATACAGCATCGTGATGTTGGGCCACACCCATCGCCCTCTCTGCACCCATGAAAAGCGAGCGTTCAAGAGACTGACCAATTAAAGCTGATAAAAGTGATTTTTTTTTTTATGTCTCATGCAGACTTACTCATAGTGTCACTGTCCCCTTCACCGAAAGGCCCCGACCTGGACTTGGGCCCCCCGAGCACCTCCAGCTGGTTACAGGTCTAGAGGAACAACATCAAACAGTAAGACAGTAACTCAGTGTTGTGTTGATGCCTGACAGACATTTGTGGGCGTCACCTGTAGTCGGCTATTGCTCAGTCTCTCGTATCGTTTCAGTGCTGGACGGCTGGTGAAATAACCCGTCCAGAAATTATGAGCGCCGTCAGCATAGGGAAAAAAATCATCAGTCTTCAGAGGCCTAAAAACAGCCAATCAGAGTAAGACAGAAAGACGACTCCTATTATACTGCAATGCAAGCTGAAAGTTCAAAGAATAACATGCTGGTCAATGCGTTGTCACTGTCTGTTACACTAACTAGATACTAACCAGGTGAGGTTGGCTTGATTAAGTTCCTGGAGGTAGCAGGAGGGTGTCGAGTACAGCACGTTCACTTTGCTGCCATTAGCTTGGCGAGCATTAACGTACTTGATTAGCTTATCCATGTTCTTATACCACAGGTTGGCGTTCTCATACTGGAAATCTGAGCCCATGGTCATGATGATATGATTTGTCTTATAAAAGTCAGCCTGGAAATATAAAACAAATTGTAGCTACTATTAGTAGTCAGTTGAGATACGAGCCAGCAGTCGATGAACTGATTTAAATGTGCCAGTCACGCAGGGCAGACAACTGGATGGCATTTTAAAGGAAGGGTCTGTGATTTGTTTCAGAAACATTTTTTGTTATACTTGTTAAAAGTCTCTTCACATCCTGATAGCAATCACTAAGTGGCCTAAATGTATTGGTATATAAATATATTTGTATTGTGAAAGACAAAGGACCATAAAATGTTCGTCCAATCATAGCTTTCGGTCTGAATGCTATGATAGGATGTCCTACTTGCCTGTCATGCTATGTGTGTGTTCGTGTATTGGAGGAGGTGTGGCTTTGGAGAGCGCTCTAAAGGGAGGGGGGGACCTTACGCTTTCAAAGCTGCCCTGTTATTGCTAGGCTGTCCAAAATTGCCTGCTTTACCCTTAAGTATTTACTCATTTACTCCAATGCAGTTCACCTACTTGACTTGAGGCAGCATCCAAAAAGTTCCGTACTATCACATCTACGTTGTAGTCTTCCAGGTGTGGATTGTCTCTTATTGGATCATCATTACATGACTGGTCCCAGCAGAACCCAGAAGGTGGATTATAGCCATTAGGAAGGACACCTGTTGAGACCCAATCATTATTTTTTTTCTAATATTCACAGTTCTGCATATTTAATTTTGTATATTCATTTTGAATGCTATGCTATAATAGTGTTAAAGCTGCAATCCGTAACTTTTGCCTATCTGTAATGCTTTACACTTTACACAACATCTTTACATAGGAGGTCAAATAAAATTGTACCCAACAGCTATAAATAATGATCATAAACTTACCGTTGGGACTCTGGGTAAGGAGATCGATTTGAACACTGATCTGTTATATACTTGCTTAATAACTGTGTTGTTGTTTTTTTTAACCAAAAATGATTTGCAGATATAACATTATTTAAAGTCACAGTAGCTGCCTCAGGAACGTCAGAGAGCAACAGACAGCGGCACAATCACTCATGTGTACCGGTGAAGAGATCTGCAACAGGAGGCTTCAGGCTTTCACTGGCCCTCCAAAGCATCTCCATCTCTCTGGTTGTCATCCTGCGATCTTTGTCCTGGTAATCCAGCCGGCCAAAGAAGAAACCGTCATAGCCCATCTGAAAACCAATCAAAGTCCACAGATACACGGTATGCAGTTGTACAAAACTTCGGCGCTTTATATAAAAGAACGAGTAAATATGATAATGATCTGCGTAACCTGAGCAAAGATGGAGGCGTGTTCTCGGGCGTGTCCGAAGGGGTCGATGTGCCAGGCTACACGGGGACGGGCGCATTCACCGAACGTGTCGTTGAGGAAACGCAAACCAAGGGTCATCTGATCTATCACAGCGCTGTAGTGTGTAGTGGCCTCATCACTCATGCACCAGCCGCCGTTTATAAACTCCAGACGACCTTTAACAGATGAGGAGATGCAAAAAAACATTTACAGCAATAATAATTTAAATGGAGGGGGTGAAATATAACACAATCACTGAACACATCGACTGTGAAATATGTTAAAATAACACGATAAAAAACGGACTTGTTGCATTTTATTAAACGGATGTTTTTTCTCTCCTCTCACCCTCATTAACCAGCTGGGTGACAGTACGGCGTGTGTCCTGCTTCTGTTGCTTCCACCAGCGGTAAAAGAATGCAATCTCAACATATATAAAACGTCGGGCTGGATCTTTCTGTAGCTGATCGATCACAGAGTCCAGGATGTACTGAACTCCTGCGTGCTGGATGTAGTTTCGGTCTGAAATAACACATTGAATGCAGTTTGACACACACGTACACACACACTAATTTGTCCAGCTATCTTTGTGGGGACTTTCTATAGACATGACTTTCATACGGTACAAACTTTATATTCTATTTCCTCACATTAAACCAAATCCTAACAGAAACC
>JAZGTI010021590.1:0-10106 GCA_036877585.1 Botia kubotai | reverse complement strand
GTCATGTCACTTTTTCAATTGTAATGTCAGGGTCAATCTTTACCCACAACCCCGCCAATTAAAAATGTATTATGCATAAAAATGGATGCCTATATTTACACTATTAACACATTATATCGTGACAAGCTTATTTTATCATTTCTACATTAAAGTAGAGTAGACTATACTTAACTATAACTATGTATGTGACAAATAATGTTATAATAATGTTTTATAATTTTTGTGTTTTGAGTAGCTGAAAAAAAGCATTTTTTGTGCAGAAGCTATCATGGGGGCTGTGTGGTTTTGAGAAGATTCCTGTGGATGCCTGACACAGTTACACTAAATTTTCTTTTGAAGTCAATGCATCAATATAAGGTCAGTGGCTCTAATAGGAGCTACTTTGTAAGTTTATCCCTTTGCAGGGTCAGCAGGATAAACCATTTGGGCAAGGTTAAGATTTGGGAACAAATGCAATACCAAACAACGATGCTTATTTAGGAGGGTTGCAACACATAGGGGCTGCAGGCAACAACACCCAAACACTCACCGAGACTGTTGAACTGGGAGTGTTGGTTCCATACCCGGATGAAGGCAAAGAGGCAAGAGACCAGCGACGTCCATCCGTTCTAGGGGATCGAATGAGGTAAAGTTGAAAATCTGTGCTTGGCTTTTACTAACAAATCACTGCGGATCGCTACAGTAACATGACTAGTTGAAACACACAGCTCTAGCAGCATACAGACCAACGCGCAAACATTATACAATCAGAGCAGACTGCAGCACCACGGCACACTATTAATGTCCATATAAACTGGATCAATCTGAATGAACAGTAGCGATGATGAGCATTCAGTTCAACAGTGCAGTTTA
Source organism: Botia kubotai (assembly GCA_036877585.1). NCBI lineage: Eukaryota > Metazoa > Chordata > Actinopteri > Cypriniformes > Botiidae > Botia > Botia kubotai. The sequence goes on along the minus strand of JAZGTI010021590.1, from coordinate 9,254 downwards.
ATGAGGCCTGCATACACGAGACATACAGAAAGCATTCGTGATGACAACTTTGCTCCCTGTACAGGAACTCAGCTCATTCACAGATGCCATTTCATGCATTAAATAACACAAGCCTGTGTGAACTGATGGCTTTTTACACACAACAGCAATCCCACTAAAGCTACACACTAAAGCACAATGATACAATGACACCGATACAAGACATTAGCAGACTTCCCTGACCATACATAAAGATTTATGATGATTTAACTATTGATTACATCATGCAAAAAATGTAAACAGTACAGTGAATGTAATAATAACGTTAATAAAACGCGATCACAGGTGCACCTTTAACAAACTAAACTCAGTTTTAAAGACATAAGAAACCTAGCCTGGAACCATTTTGATACAAAAACATTAAACAGGAAGGCATGAAATACAGCTGTTTATTCTCCCTGGGCAAAAAAGGTAAATTCAATTATTTATGCATGGCATAAATATTCAGAACATTGCTGTTCGGCTAGCTGTACACAGAGGGGGATTAATGATTTATCGTTCAACAATATAAATGAAGTTGTCTTAGATGTTTTTAAATGGTTCTGACTGGCAGCTCTAATGAAACAAAAACATGATGCTTGGTAAGGGTAGCCATGCTGGAAGCAGACACAGGAAATGATGTCATAAAGGAAACTGAACATTACCTGTCAGCCCTGTGTCCATGGCTACATGGAAGAAAATACAGCATTAACAGAGATGCTGCTGTGGTGGCAACGGAATGGTAAATGTATGTATCTCTCACTTTCCTGTGACCTTCCCTGACAAACTAACAGAATCCATCCACACCCTCCACGTCCATTCAATTTTAAAGCCATTAAATATATAATTCACGCAAAACTCAAAACAGTTGTAATTGAATTATGATCCTCATGTTTTCCCAAACCTGCTTATAATTGTAGAAATTTATAAAGGAATTATTATGCAGCAAACACATTCACTGTGACCAATTAAAGTGGAAGTAAAAAAAGATGTTCACACATTTTTGGAATAAAATGATGGTGCGTTAAAGTACCGCTTGTCTAACAAGGGTACCGCTCTTTGACCATTAGATGGCACTGTTGTTCTATGAGTAATTGTGACTGGATGGTCTTTGCTCTGTGGCTGACATTCAAATGAATCTCTTTCATTAAGCCTGAGGTCATCAGCTCTGTGTGTTCTCTCTCCGTTGTTAAAGCATTACCATCTTTTGCTGCTTAATTAGCAATGCAGATTCACTCATTAACATTCTTTGTGTCATTATTCATGGCCACACTGAAGGATTATGGGATACTACAAATTAAGTGAAAGCGGGTGTTTAATACCCAACAGATGAGAAGCAAACTATGACAATTATACTTGTGAGAAGAGCACAAAGATATTTTACTTGCTGTACTCATGACAATGAATTTCACGTATACTTTAAACTTTATTTTACAACACTTTGAAACACTGTATTTTCTAGGTGCTTTAATTACATCTATATATTTACAGACAATGGAATAATTTACGTTTATCTTCTATAACGCGCTCATAAGCTGTTGAAAAGGGTTTCAACCTTTCTTTCCACTCAGATCATTGGTAGCTTTCCTGTAGCGCAGTGGTTAGAGCATGGCGTTAACAACACCAAGGTCATGGGTTCGATCCCAGGGATTGCACATACTGTATAATCAATGTATAGTATAATGCAATGTAAGTCGCTTTGGATAAAAGCGTCTGCCAAATGCCTAAATGTAAATGTAAATCTACTGCTCCAATTAAAATTCACTTAATACCTTTGATCAATCAACAATAAATACGACCTTCGACCTGTGATGTCACCCACCTGCGAGCTGGCACAAAGGAGAAGTGGGCAGCGGCGTTTGGGGAGAAATTGCGTGGACTGTCCAATGGACTGCTTCCTGAAAGAGACCAAAACAGGAAATTCAGAATCTCAGGTCACATTCAAATGCTGACTACTTGAACAATCTGTTTGAAAGATTTACGTCCCCATACCATCACAGAGGGAAACCTAACCTACACAATTTGTCCGAAACAACAAAAACTCAGCTATAAAATACACATGTTCAGTGGGTTTGCTACAGGCAGCCAGAAAACACAACACGGCCATCATAAGCAAACACGATTACCCTACTGGTCTCACCTCTTCTCTTCTTCCTCTGTCAATCTTTTCCTTTATTCATCAAAGCCTTTTTAAGATAACAAACCCCTTAGAAGAGTGGGCTTATTGGGCAGGCCCATTGACACCAGAGATACAGGGATAAACACACTTTGATCAGACCTTTCCTCGTCTCCTGTGTAGCTCTTTGAAAACTGATTAGCGCTTGGAAAGTAAAGCACTTTTGCTCTGTTTAAGTACACTAGGCGACAGTCCCGTCTATCACAATACCTCAAGTGGACTGATATTGCATAATGAATGGTATTTAATGCTGAAATGAACAACCCGCATTCATTATCAGTACTAAACAGTAAGAGAAAAAAATTGCATAACCTCACATTGCGTAGTACATCTTTACATCACAATATAGGATAAATTATATAAAGAATTATGCAAAGTTTATATATTATATAAAGATTAAGGGGGCCATTAGTGCTATTACTTTCTTGTGAATTAAAGAGCAGGGATCCAGGCATCATCAATCAACCCAGTCATTTTGAGCAATGGTCCAGAGCGCCTATCTGGACTGTGTGGTATGGCTTGGGTCACAATCCCCACATGTATTAATCATGCATTAATGCATTCGCCAAGCGGTCCTCGCCAAATCTTAAATATTAATGAGAGCATAATTCTTTGTCAGGAAGTGACTGCAGGAACAGCTGCGCACAGCTGGACCGGAGCACGGAACATGGCGGATGTGTCCCAGGGAAGCATTTGTGTAGAGGAGAATCCCATCATGGAGGGGCTAGGAGAACGTACTAGAGATAACTCAGATGGAATGATGGTGCGTTACACAGCAAGACACCTGCTTATTTTTCATCAAAACAACTGGTATGGATGAAGGGCTTGCTGAAGAGATGCAGGCACTCTCACACAGCACACAGCGATACAGGAATAAAAAATGGCAGTCAACACTCTGTTGAAGTCCACTGGTTACGTTCACTTCGTAGATGAATGTGACACAGATCTGTTTTTGGATGACAGTGTGAACAGCAAAAAACATGGCTTTGGTTACAAAGCTGGGCTACTTTAATATGTGCAATAAATTTCCTGTCTGATTTTGGTGCAATGTGACTTGACTTTTATTAATCTAACTCAACATTCGTAATAATTTACCCTTGGCCTAAATCATAAAATATCTGATGAACTGTAGTATATGAAGTAGTCCGCAAAGCTGTGTAAAAACATGCATTTAAAATTATATGTATTATATAATTATATATTAGTATATATTATATGACATGACATCATGATTTTTTTGTGCTTGTATAGGCTGTTCTACACAGGTGGGTCAGTTTAATGTTAATGTAATTTATTGTCAGTGTAATTTTAAACGTTTATTTCAATGACAAAGACAAATTTCAATGACAAATTAATTTTAGTATGAAGTCACAAATGGTTGAAATTGGCTGTGAATTTAATAAATGGACAGGATAAAGCAAAGCAACGCTGATAGCTAAAACAGACAAAAAATGTTAGATACATGCAACACCAGGCCTTGCTCGTAATCTAGTAGCAGTAAAGCTATAAACAGTAATATTTATTTACTGTACAACGATCTATCTGTTATGTTTACAGAGACAGCAGTACCATATCAGCAGGTATTCTCACTAACCCTATTCTTTCAGTGCTCATCTTGTGTACAGTACAATGACAGCCCACACACAACTGCAGTATTTATTGTCGGTATCATAACCTGGCAAACAACTTCCTGAAACAGACTGCAATCAGTATAGTGTGACAGTACAAACCCCCCGTTGATTGTGCTTCTCTACGTTTGAAATAATTTCGCCTCTGCTGCTCATGCTGGCGGTCGCATTAAAATGCCGCTAATGGCTCTGATGTGCTTCAAATTAGGGCGCATTTGGCTTAACGTTCCCTTTTATTCATTTAAATATTGCAAGTGTGTTACTGCCACTGCTGCCAGCCGAACCACTTCATGCCGCATAAACTAAAACAAACACTTCGTTTTAAGCAACACACGATTAGATTATATCAGGATTAACTGCTGCCCATTTCCACAATATCAAAGATGGTAAAACCCATACAGTAAAAACATTGTACAGTACAATGCAGGATTCAGCTGTAAACTGAATGTAAATTCATCGTTCCTACTAAATAGTACTGAGAGTAATAGATTGTCAAGATTGAGTTCTGTGTGTGCAAACTGATGGTTTTAACCAGTAACTAATAGACTAGTTAGGGATGATAAAAAGACAGCAAAGTACTAAAGACAGTGAGAATGATCTATCTGCTTTATGCATGCACATTTCCTGAGATTACTTAAAAACGCCTCCTTAATTTATAAATTTATAGTTAAAAGACATCTTAATCTCTACTCCCCCTTTACACACACACACACACACACACACACACACACACACAGACTGTTAAAGGCGGCTGTCTGACAGCTAATCTCTCTATTTCTCTTTCCTACTAAGTTTATCCACAAGGTGGAAGTGACACAAGGCGCACGCCCACTGCTGCAGCTGCAGTTTTATTCATTGTTTTATCACAAGCTTCAGCTTTATTAAAGCATTACCCTGATAACTGCAGCGATACACAGTGCTTTTGCGAGATAATTAGACCATTAACCTGTGTTTTTTAACTGAATGACAAACCTCTCTAATACATTTGCATTTTTGCATTTATACGTTTATGACTGATGATTTTAATCTGACCACAAAATCCAGCGTTGTCCCTAAAACTGGATCATTATAGTGGTTTTGCCAATCTCCATATGGGATTTTTAAATGGTTATTATGGATAATAGCTTCTTTAGGAATGCTCTTTATTTTTACCTTGACTTTGGGGTTATCATTCAGAAATGCAACTGTAGTTAATTGTACAGTATGATCCACAGGTTGAGGCCAATGGTAAGTGAATTGCATTTTTGTTAGAGCTTTTGTCATATGCAACTGTATGTTTTGTTTGTCCATTTTCCCCAAATACACTCTCACCCCACACACGGTTCAGAACCTCTTGCATATTTAAACATAAAACTAGCTTATGCTCATATAAACACTGTTGTGTGTGTACATATACCCCATGGGTTTGATTGTACTTCGTGTTTTACTGCGAAATGTTAATAATAAGAGTTTCAGAGATGGATTTTGAAGATGGAAAAGTACAAATCTGCAAGTCTCTATAGACAAAGAAATTGCATGAGTAAATGTCATCTGTCAATCCATTCATTATGGCTGTGAATTAGATGAGAAATCCCTCCATCACATTAGATTTTCTCTATAGTGAATTGAGATCTGATGGTTGCCATGAAGATAGCGCATTATACATATTTTCTGGACAGCTGCCACTCAGTCAGCTGAGTGGAAGATGAATGAAGGAAGATGAAAAGATGAATCACAATGTCTGTACATAAGTTATCTGTGAAACTGCATTTGCATGGTCTTGCTGTCTACACAGCTATTGCAGCTGAGAAAGTTATAGGGATACTGAATAGGGATTACTGAAAAAGCTATAGGGATTTCAGGATACTGAAAAGCAATCCGATATATGACTGATATGAACAGCTCTACACTCTGTGCATCTGGGCATCAACCTTTCACTAAGAATATATCACATAAGTATAATATAGACTTAAATAGTCCCCCAAAGTTGATTTGAACACATCCTGTCTTTAGCATATTTTGCCAAGATAACAACATTACATAAGGAATCTGCATAAAACAAACTGTAACACACAAAAATATAGGGTGAAATAATCCATTTTTAAAATTTATTTTAGTTCAATTTATCCTTTTTTAATTTAGTGAATGATATTAAATAACCCGTGTGTGCAATGAATTCTGGGGTTTTTTATCTGTGAAGAATACAAGTGATGCTGCCATATATTTTAACCAAAATAATAGTTGCTGTCTATAACTGCAACAGACTTTACACTGAGAGCATGCCTATGATGAACTCAAACAGGTTTTAAATGGAGGCTGTGCGAGAAAGAGAGAGAAAGAGAGGGAGCAAGAGAGAGAAAGAGAGAGAGAGAGAGAGAGAGAGAGAGAAGCTTTTACCTGGGTGCCCGTGCAGTGGTGAATGGGGTCGAGGCAAAGTGGGAGAGGTGCTGGATGTCACTATCAAACTCTTCCTGTTGCTGGTCCGACAGCTGCACAAGAAAGCAACCAAACATATAATTCCATACGATCATTTGTCACACACACACTTATGCACAATACCTAAATAAGTACCTACGAGTATTCATAAAGGAGATTTTTTGGTGGATTAAACTAAATATAAAAATATACAGTAATACACATTGTTAAGTCCAAAAGCATGCCCATTCAGAAAGATTATAGCTTGCCAACAGAACAGTACAGGCACACTCTACCTCTAGTGTAGTCTGACTGGCACTTTCCTATTCAGGTCACACAACCCTGCCTCACTTTACGAGCCTGAAAGAGCACAGAAATATTTGTCCCCTCTCTCCCTGGCTAAAATGTTCAAAGCCTCCAGCTACAGCTGACAGGGTGAAAACGGCCACCTAGAGCTCAGCTCAAATGAACCATAAGACCTCCAGCAACAACAATATCACCTAACACTCCAGTGCAGATGGAGGATGACCGGCCTCTAGAACAAGCTTTTAAAACCACAACAGGCAGAGCAGTGTGGCGGTAAGGGTTGAGAGCTCCTTGATCCAGTGTGAGCAGAATTAACACACACACACACACAAACACCACTGCTGAGTGATCAGAAAGCAAAGCTGCGCTGTGACCTACATGAGACATTACACATTGCTGGAGAGCTTTCAGTGGATGGCCGTGAGTCTTTTCAGACCGTGTGAAAATGACATTAAAAGTGCTTCGTAATTTTCTGGATAAATGGTTCCAAACAAGAACGGACAACTATTGCAGCCGAGACCTGCACCATTTTCTCAGCCCAACCGTCACTGTGTGTAATGGAGGTTTAGAAGCAAGTACAGTCACAGCGGGAGGGATGGAGAGAAAAAGAGTGAGTGAGGGGAGGGAGGGAGGGAGGGAGAAGAAAAGCGAGAACGCAAGAGAAAATCGATGACTCACGAGCTAACGCTGGCACATTAATACTTAAAGAAAGGTCTTTCTTCTGAAGTGGTTGATAAGAAAAGGTTTCTGTCTGCGCTGGTTAAAAAAAACGTTCTCTGAGGAAAGATGTCAGCTGAACAAACATCAGCTCGTGTTGTGCAATTGTCTGCTATGTGCACGCTGACTAGAAAGTGCTTAAAATAGTTACCATCAAGGTTGTTATGATCAAAGTACACACTCACCGTACATCAAATGTGAGAAAAAAGATGCGTTGGCGAGTAAGTAATTATAGTGGGTGGTTACTTTAAGGAACTACAATTTTAGCTGAACTTCTGAAAACTAACAATATGAAATAAAACTATGACTCACACAAGCAGAAGTATATCTAGGACATTTATGTGAAATACTGCTTTAAATATACATTAAGCCACCTACATAAAAATACGAGTGGCTTAAAATACATATAATGTATCTCAATGTTTTTGTGTCAGTTTCACTAAGAGACAGAGGCTGGATCATCTTATATATGATAACACAACTTGTGCTAAAAATAAACAACATGCCCAGTATATTTTCTCAACTGGCCAGTGCTGGCCAAGTTAGTTTTGAACCTTTTAATGAGATTTAACTGCATTAAAATAATAAAAAAAACAACTACTCACAAGAGGTAGGCTACACTGCATCTAATTACTCTCTACAACAAAGCTCTAACAGCAGCAGGTTCTCAGTGAACAGTCTGTCTGTGTTAGCCGTACTTAGAAATGACATCTGCAATATAAAGTCTCCAATGGCTCAATTAAACTGGGCATCTATAAAGATACTCTGAGTGTTTTCCTGTTGATAAAGTACACTTGTTTTATCATAAACAAAGACTAAAACTGTATTCACATCAGTGCATATATTATCAGTTTCTTTAAAACATTTACTAACATATATAAGCGTTAACCTGATTCACTTTCCATATGACTGTTGGGTATTTCAAGCTATGCTAATCACTTCATACCTCAAGCTGACTTACCGCTGTGTTCTGCTTTTCACTGTGGCAGGTACACAAACCTGTTAGTGATTCCTCACACATCCGTCTCAGAAAACACCCACGACCTGCCAATGCTGTCGTGAAAGTTTAACGCAGCGGAACACAGCGAGCGGCGAGTCATTCTCCAGACAAGTACATAAGGGTGTTTATAATACTGTCAGTCAGTTTATTATACGACAAGTCGTGAAATTCTGTGATCCTCTGCTGAAATGTATATATGTGGATCCAGACAAGAATTAGCAAGAAAGAAAACAGATTTATTTAGCTTAAATGTGGAATTCTAGGAGGTGCACTGTTGCTGGATAGAGCCACAAACTCTCATTAAAACGTCATTCCAGCATCGGAAAACTAGGAATGGTTACATGGCAGCCCCGGAACAATTTACATGTTAATAACATGTGCAGCTGTGGAGGGTTCGTGGGTATGAAAGGAAAGTTAACCTCTAATTACTGTAATTGCGAAAAGAGAATTGCTTCCCTCTGACTTCTAAACACCACGAAACGTCAGTTATATTTGTGAGTAAACCTGCTTGTTTACATTTTAGTCTGGATTTATTTGAGTTTATTAAGCTTCATTTGGTCTAATTGGAGTGTGACGGGTTTTGTTTTGCACCGTTTCGAATGACGTTAGGCCTGGTGGAATTTGTTTACAGTTGGATACAATTAACTCTGAAAATGAAGCAGGGATATTTATTGATCTGGTTCCTGTAATATTTAGTAAATAGCTTATGTTTTGTGTGCAGGTAACTGTCAAATCTTTAGCAGCTGGTTGATGAGTCTTGGTAAAAAAAAAAAAAAAAAAGAGATGTTTTAGATTTACGCTTAGTTTGCGTCAGTCGAGAACGCAGAATTGCAGCTCTCTGAAAGTAGGCCACCTGAACTATGAAAAAGATAATCCACTCATACACTCACTTATCCTGAAATAGATTTTCATTGGTTTGTACACAATCGCACAAATCCTCTAGTAAAACAACCTACATTTGAGAATGTATACTGTTGCGCACCAGAGTTTAGCCTTGAGCTCAAATCTTAAGGAT
>JAZGTI010021589.1:0-10107 GCA_036877585.1 Botia kubotai | reverse complement strand
ATGAAACACATTGACTTTTAGGCAAAACTATTTGCGATGTGGATATGCAAGCACAGATTTAACTGTGTTCAATTCAGAAGTTATGTGCAGGATGTTTTGAGACACGATCGCCCGTCCAGCTCACTGTATGTAGATTTGTTCTCATAGTGGTTTGTGTGTCAGACAACATGCTGGTGTTGCTTTCAATGACACTGTATCCAAACTGTCCTCAGTGGCGTGACTGATGTTTAATGCATTTATATAATCATGTAAAGTTTGACCAGCTTGAGTAGTTTGTTCTGCTGTGTTTACACTGTGATGAACCTGCTTGATTAACTGGTTCCTGTAGCTCCGCTGGTAAACGTTTGATTCTCAGGGAACTCATGTACTGATAAAATGTATAAGTTGAATGTACTGTAAGTCGCTTTGGATAACAGCGTCTGCCAAAAGCACACATGTAAATGTTTCCGTCTGTGCAAAACAGTACAGTATCTGTCCTCTGTTATGCTGAATACATGAACTACCACAGAACAGCTTAAAACACAGTGCAGGGAGACCTCTGCTGTTGAGAGATGGTACTTAAGAAATGTGACCCTATTCAAGTGCTTCAGTTCCTGTAGAACTGAAATCAGCTGCTGTTGTGATCCATCTCATTTTTGCCTGTTTGGTCATGAATGTGTCTCTATAAATCTCATGCATTCCACATTCATGATTCAAACTCAATGACAAGTTATGGAAAACATTTGATGAATGTTCTCGTGATGCATAACAGCTCCAGTGTCTGGAATCACGTCTGCGGGCATAAAGAATGTTTCTCAATAATGTTCTCACCTCTGGATGCCATGACTCTGTGTTCCTACAACCACAGCTCGTCCTCCAGCGCGTCCCTTCTGTGGAACTCTAGACCAGTTTGGGCTTTAAAAATATTGTAACACTTTCATATGAAACTGGCACTTTCAGAACAGACAGGCGTTTATTTCCCTGTTGAAACCAAGCGAGAATCCACCTCATGAACTTGTGAATTCTTAACAGCTCTTTTTCACCACACTTCATTTGTCTTTGTGTATCAGATTTTTCGCGGGTCTCTCCTGCAGCTTGTGTGTGTAGACGATCCATCAAATGTGTTTGTGTTTCATTAGATGGACGTTGATGGATCAGGCGTCTGCTCTGTGTGGTGTTTGTGTGCCCTTACCAAACTTCAGCCTCTAGCAGCTTCACAAACTCTTCTGTAATCTCAGCGTTTATACTAGTAAACTGCTCAGTTACTTATTCCAGTCGTGTTGACTACATACTTCATAGATTTTATAGTTCTGCTTGTTCTGTGTATTTATACTGTGTGTCAGTGTATTTGCATGTGATGATAACATAATTACATCTCTGCAGCAGTCAGAAGAAAAATTCAGTGTTTGTTCAAGCACACGTCACACATTAACATCTATGGGTTTCAGTTACAGAATGGGGACTCTGTGTGCTGACAGAGATAACAGTTTCACAGTGTAAACCAGCAGCTTCTCTAGGTTGAAGATAAGGAGAATGTTACCACTGATGATTGTGGGAAATACACAAACCAGAACCAAACATACAAGTCCAGTGAACATTTCTGTGCCCAGGCAGGGACGTGTCCCCTCTGAGGGTCTGCATTGAGGCTGCAGTGCTTCTTTCACTGCTGGCTCTGTCTTTGTAAAGTCCCACGGCTTCATTTTGTTAACGTCCAGTGATGTCACCTCCAGTGTAAGTTTAGTTTCTGACTGCTGAAATGGTGCATGGCTGGTTAATCGCTTTTGTTTTGGAACAAAACTCTCTGCCAAACCTGTTTGGTAAGAACACAAAGTAACATTTCCTGGACAGAACCAGCGTTCCTGATGGTAAACAAACCCAGCCCTGTCGGGTTTTTTTATTGGGTCAGCGCCAGAACTTGGTGACACAAACAAATCTGCAGCTTTGATGCACGTGAGCTGCTGTGTTTGCATTAACCTGGGGGCAGCAAAATCCGTCGTCCTGCGAATGTTGTCGGGTGTGTCAGTCCTGCGGTGGGCTGCTCTTGTCTTGAGTAGGCCCAGACCCCCGGTTAAACTCAACAGAAACACCATGGCAGGAAGAAACCAGGAAATCTCTTCCATACCTGGAGAGGGGGTTGTGAGAAAGCCAGGAAGACAACTTATGAGGCAGGAACCGCTTTCCAGACAAGTTTCCACAGAAAGCTGCCCCAGCATCCAACTGTTTCTGCTGTAGATCCCGCCCACAATCCACACGAGACAACAACTGAGGAAGCCCACAGTTCTGGAGAGAGGTTCAAACTGGAAGACCTGCTTATTTACATCATTATCAAGCTCTGTCTTTGTGTCCTCTGTTCTCTCGGCCTTCCCCTGAGATCGCAGCAGATGCACCAACAGTTCAACAGCGATCAGAGGAGGCATCAGCAGCAGCACGACTGCATACGCCTGGCAGAGAAAGATGGAGAACCGAAGAGCAATCACATCAGAAGACAGCTGGAATGGCATGAACCAGAACTCCAGCAACCACACGCAGAGCAGGAACACTGAAGGAACAGAAGACAGCCGTTAACAGAAGAACTGGGCTGTGGAACATAAAGACATTCATATGAGCTCTGCTTACGGCTGATAACAAGATCTGTGAATAACAGCAGGCAGCAGCTGCACAGACTGACGGCGGTGGCTGCGCACGCAGCTGCAGGCAGGCAGAACAGTACGCTGCATGTCAGTTTGCAGACACAGAGTAAGAGTGTAGCCTCCAGAACCCCCTCCATCATCACTCTGAGAAACAAATACAGTATTAGTTCATGTGTCTTGTATGAGGAATAATGAGGCTGTCACTGAAAGCTTTTAATGCAAAAGATGTGCAACTGACAGAAAAAGGTGAAACTGAAACTTAATTTTGTAAGTAACAGTCAAGATTTAATCCCAAGAGACGTTTAAAAGTGTTGCCAAGACACACATTAATGTCACATTAATCCTGTTTGCTTGTGCATGATCTTACTGTGCACAATTATGACAAAGAAACTGAAGTTGTTCTTATAACTTTCCCAGTCAGATGTCACCAGAACAAACATCTTTCAGCTGAATTCTGTAGTGCACAAAACACCAATCAAATCTCAACGTTTTTTCCTTTATCCTCTCTCTCTCTCCCTCCATTTATGTGGCATCTTGAATCCCACACTGTATAATCTTGTAAGGTAAGATTGTATTCTGTAAACCACCTTTAACACTAACTAGTGGCTTTTGTCAAATAATCATTTAATGTATCAAACACACAATAGCTGTAAATGAAATAATAAACCATCATCAGTTCCTCAGTTGTTGCATTGCTGTCAATCTGCTGTTTGTATCATATTTCATATTTGTTATGGAATCTTGTATTGAGCATTTCCATTTCCACAAAGCTCCCGGAATACTAAACCTGATCTCAGTATTAAGCTGCAGTTTATCTTTCAGCACAGATTTAAACTTCTCCACTGCACAGCCTATCATGAAAAGTAGAACAGCGTCCAGTTAATGTTTAGCTGAACTTGTTTAATTACAAGGTCAGCAGAAGCTGACTGACTCAGAACCGGAGCTGAAATTAACTGTCTTTAGAGATCTGAGGTGACGCAAAGCTGAAAGCTCCAGGTTTCCCTCAGACCCCAGCAGAGGTGCTGGAGAAACTGCCAGCTCATGTGCAGCCGGTGACTGGCAAACAGGGCAAGAAGACGACAGTTCCTTACCTGCTCACACGACAGAAGTTAGCAGATCAGCGGGACTTCACAGTTGCTTGTCTTTTGTTTTTGTGGAAGAGTGTGTGCATTTCTCTTCACCCTCCCCCAGTGGACGTGTCTAAACATTCAGCCCCGTTTCTGTGCTACCTGAACTCTATAAATGCTGAAACTGGTGTCAGTGTGGAGGGAGTGTCTGTTTGTCAAGATCTCACAGAAACCAGTTCAACTGCTACCTCAGGGAGAACAACACGTGTGCGCGGATGTGTGCAATGCTGTGCTGTTCAGTCTAGTTCTACAGAACCTGTTTCAGAGTTTCTCTTGTTACACTGGAAACTTTAAGATGGTCTTCACAGAAGATTTGACACATATTTTGCATTCATGCACTATTTGACGTTTGTTTAAAGCTAGAACTGTCAAGCAGAAGTATTTTCAGAACTGCTGCCATCTATTGTCCATGAGAAAAACAAACCTGAAAGTTAAGTTTCTTTTATTCGGAGTTAAACAATGAATCCTAATGAAACAATGAGACACACAAACAATGAATCCTAATGAAACAATGAGACACACAAACAATAACAGTGATTTCAATATTGTACTAGAACGAATATTATTAAAAGAATGACCTGCATGACAGTGTTTGTTTTATTGTATATTTTCTCTTGTATTATTTGTATTGCACTGGATATTGCGTTTGTGTTGTTTGATGCATATTATTTCATTCATAACACAATATTGAGTTTCATTCATAACACAATATATATTATTCATAATAATAATAATAATAATAAATAATAATACAATATTCTCACATTTGGCAGTTTCACGCACTGTTGCACGTACGTTGCATAACTGTAACAATTTCCACAAGCACAACTTTATTCTATTATACAACTAAATAGAATCAATAACATTCTATTCTAATCTATTCCACTGCTGTCTGTGATCTGCTTTATGTTGAACTATATTCCTGCTTTGAAAGTCTGGTCGCAGCTCTCATTTCTCTGATTCAGAGTGTACTGAACGACACCGCAGCAACAGCACGATGTTTGGGGATTTCTCGTGCTTTTCTGAAGGTTTGTGGAGCAGCGCTGCTCTGTGTTTTGGAGGCAGATCGTGTAGATGGCTTCACTCGTCTAACATTCCGCCTGCAGCACCCAGAAGTGAACGGCAGGCGACCCGGAAGGTCTGAACTCCGTCTGCATGCAACGCCGAAAGAACATCTCAACACCTTTCATTAAAGTTAATACATCCTCGGTCGAGGTGTGCAAGGTACGTGCATCGCTCTCTTGTCTTCTTTACGACTGCAAATCATTTCTGCATGCGTGACTGACCCGTTGCAGTGATGCGAGCAGGTATCGCAGTCTCGACTGCACGAAAAGTTCAAATTAAAGATGAATTAAAAGCGGACGCGTTGCATCTGCGCGTCTGCGTTTGCTCGTGGATTTGTTGCATTTTCGCTGGAGTGACGCGCGTCTGTTCGCTCGCGTCGCGATGTTGCACGGCGTGTATTGTAGGAAGTCTCGTGTTTTTTTCTCTCTCTTTCTCCTCCGGCCGGGCGATTCAAACCTGCAGATCTAAGTAAACAATCAATCGCGCACGTAATGCAAATAACGCGCATTTCACACGTCGCTCCTTCGGTCCGAGTCGAAGCGCGTCTGTTTTTTGCTCAATTTTTGGGGTTCTGCAGAATATGGCGCCCTGTCCTTATAAAAATAAGACAGGCTGCCATTTTTGTTTTCCTTTTGTCTGAATTTTTTAATAAAACTGTCTGAGAATGTGGGAGAGGCAGACGCCGGAGACCCGCACATCACCGAGCCACGAAAGGCGTCTGATCGCGTCATTTTAAAGACTTTCTCATCCGTCTGTTATTAAACACGACGTGCGAATGATTTGCAGGATTCGAGAAGATAAAAGAAAAAGTTAAGTAAGTTTCATCTCAGTTTTTATCAGAGACTCAGACACGCGTCGACGCGTCTAGAGTGATTGTTTGATATTCTGGTGTTATTTGATCGTGTTGTGAGAATAAAACTGTTTTTAACGCAGTTGTTATGCAGCCCGTTACACACAGATTAACACAGAATAACGGTGATGATAAAACACGCATGCGTAAACAGAATCCCCAGCAAATAGCGTGTGTTGTAGGGACAGTTTTAGTCAAAGTATAATTACAACAATACTTGTTAATATAATTAAATTTTAACTTGATATTTGTCATATTGTGATATTCTTAACTCTCCTGATCGTGTATGTACAGTTGTTTTACAGTATCAACAGGAACTGCTGTTTTAATACTGGTTTGCACTGGATGTGTGTGGTATAGAAACCATTGTCGTTTGTGAGGTTTAATAATAAAATGGGAGATTTACAGTGTAGGAGTGTAACTGTTTTTAATGCTGTATCAGTGTGCAGTTACTTCTGGCTTCACTTCACATGCATTTACCCAGAATGTACCAAACAAACATTAGCTGATGTGATGACGTTTTTTAAGGGGCAGTTGTGGTCTACTGGTTAGTGAGAGGTTATTGGTTTGATTCCAGCACTGGCAGGTAGCACCAGAAGTGCCCTAAGGAGCAAGGCACCTAACCCCCAATTGCTCCCCTTGTGTGTGTTCACTCCTCACCAGTGATGGGTTAAATGCAGAGGTCACATTGTGTCTATGAGTTACCATATCTGAGAAATATGTCACTTTTACTCTGTAATAGATTAGTTCACATAATGTTCAGCTGCTTGATTGTGAACCTCTAGGAATCTGTCTCACCCTGTGATTGCTCCAGACAGATGAGTTTCATGTATTATGTCTGTGACACTGCGCTGGGAATGTTTTGGCAGTGATGTTGACTGAGGGGCCTTGTGGAGAAATTCATTTACTGGAGCCAAAAATAATAAAAGTGATACGTTCAAAAATATGAAGCCAGAGCCCGTCGAATATTCCCTTAATGATGCTGAAAGAGAGTCGGTTTTACTTCCTTTGAGTTTTCATCAAGGCATGTGAATCTTTTAAATGATTGTATATGCATATTTTATCTTGATTCTCATCTGATTCTCATATCTCACAAAATATCTCAGAGAAACATCATTTGTGAAGAAATTTTCTCAAGAAAAGTCTTGCAACAAATCATATTTATCTTTATAGTTGCTTTTCTGTGTATCACATAAAGGCGCATTTATGAAAATGTTCATTAGAATAAAATGTTAATAAAAAAAGAATGTTGGAAGTAAAACGGGTTGTAAATGAGTTTTCTGCATTAAAGGTTGTTTCTCATCGCAGTAGCTGTGTTAATGAAAGTAATTAACTCAGACTTTACATCTGCATTTCCAATCAATAAATAATCAGGCTGGATTAAAGTTAATCCATCAGTGTGTGTCTCGCTCCATTCAGATATAATGAGCTGTGAGTGTGCAGTGAGGAACTGTGTGATTTCAGAGCCTGTTTTCACAGATGTGTGACTGTCTGCTGGAGTTGAACTCTGTGAACTGCAGATCTCTGATCAGTTTCCTGCTGCATCACTTCCCTCACAAAATTTCTCTCTGTGCTGTTTGTAGTGTGGACTCTCTCAGCGGTGAGCAGCTCTAATTAAGTAGACAGATGTGAATGAAGTGTGCAGGACAGACGCGAGCGAAGTGTGCAGGACAGACGCGAGCGAAGTGTACATTTGATTGGATGTCATTGAATGATTGGGCGAGCGTGTGAGTTGTAACTGTGGGTAATCAAGCGTTTGACTGTGTGTTTCAGAATGGCAGAACCTCGATTTAATAATCCATATTTCTGGCCTCCTCCACCTTCTTCTATTCCTGGTCAGGTAGGAACAACCGACACACATCAATGAACCAGATACCATTCACTCATATTATCAATCCTGTCATTTAAACAAAACTCATTTGTAACATTGTCAATCATTTTCTGTGGTTTAGGACCGAGGCCAGTTGCATAAACATAGCCACTAAGTTAAGACTGTCTTAACAACTAGTCTGATAAACTAGCAATTGGTTATGGCTAACCATCCTTACTTTTCAGACTCAGATAAGGTCTAGTTTTAATGTAACTGACTGAAAAAGTTATGACCATCAGAAAAATTTGATGATTAATTTGTAAGACTAATCTAAGTTTATGCAACAGTTCCAGGTTTAAATGTTTGGTGTAATGCACCTGCATTGAGGTCACTGTGTCTCTGTTCTTCTCAGCTGGATAACCTCGTACTGATCAACAAGATCAAAGAACAGCTCATGGCAGAGAAAATCAGACCTCCACACCTGCCGCCCACTTCTGTCTCCTCCCAGCAGCCGCTGCTGGTGCAGCCCACACCCTCCGAAGGCGGGCAACACAATATATCATCGCCCAAACTCCAGCAGGTGTCTGGACTGCACACTCACAGTACCTCACAGCCAGACGTCGCCCTGCACGCGAGACCCGCCTCCAGCACTGTAGCAGGTATCTCCTCTGGACATGTAGCTACAAACCTCCTGAGATGTGTCGCAATGCTAATCGCATGCGTTGTCTCTGCAGGTCGCATTCTTGGCGACGTGAACTTGAATCTGGACGACAAGGCAGCCATTAAAGCGCGGGGATTGTGGGAAGACTGGCATTTACGCCAAATCATTGACCAGCCATCCAGAGCCAATCATCTGCCAGGTAAATACTGTATCTACTGTACAACAAATACTGTATCTACTGTACAAACCCTTTCACACACGTCGCATCAGGGCGACTTGTTTTTTTTATTGAGTCTGCTGATAGCAAGAAATCAGGAAGTGTAAATGATGAAAACGATGAAAAGTGGTCACGTGCAGTAAGTGATTTCTGAGAAGCGCTAACTGTCGGGGGGGGGTTTGGGGTTGTAGCTTCAAGCTTCAGTTACTTCATTTTAGATGAAAGGGCCTTTGCATTTATTTCAACACTGTTCCGTCTCAACACCAAGAATTCCTGCATGATCTAAAGTTCACTGTGTTTGTGATTCTATTCATTCATTTTCAGGACTGTCATTGACTTCCTCTCGAACTGCCAATCACAACACATCAGAAACCACGACACTGACCACGCCCACCAGCAGCAGTCAGAGCCAGCAGACTGGAGCTGCTCCCCCCAACCTCATCTCAGGTCTGTCGGGCGGGGTGGGGCTGGAGGCCACCAAAACCAGCGGAGGGCTGGCAGGACACTTGGGTCCATCCCCAAAAAGCATAGGGCGGGGTCGCAAAAAGATCAAAGCTGAGAATCCATCTGGTCCTCTGTTAGTCGTTCCGTACCCGATCCTGGCATCAGGAGCCGACCAATCACCTGTTAGCATCACTGCCAAAGAGGGCAAAACCTACAGGTAGAAGTTCGGAAAATAGTAACAGGTGCATTATTTCATTATTGTTTACGTTTAGAGGAAAAATTCCTCTACAAATGATAATGTTTTAACTCAGCCAGCTGTCATTATGAACATGTTATTTTAGCTTGTGTATGATGCAGTAGAAGTGAAGGGACAGATGCTGTCTAGCTCCAACAGAGACACAGAGCACCATGTAGTTCTCCTGAAGAGCTTTCATACAGCTCACTCACATCTTATGAAACAAAATCAGACATGAAACTATTATTAGCTGAAAATGTTTTGCTGTTGGACAGTGGAGTCATTTCTCTGTCAGATAACAGGACCTGAGAATTCACATAAGTCTGAACTCTGAACTGCATCAGATGGTCTGATGTGGATTGTGGTTTTCTCCTGCAGATGTAAAGTTTGTCCGCTGACGTTCTTCTCCAAGTCAGACATGCAGATTCACTCCAAGTCCCACACAGAGGCCAAACCGCATAAGTGTCCTCACTGCAGCAAAACCTTCGCCAACGCGTCTTACCTGGCGCAACACCTGCGCATTCACCTGGGAGTGAAGCCGTATCACTGCTCCTACTGCGAGAAATCCTTCCGCCAGCTGTCCCACTTACAACAGCACACCAGGTAGTTTCACAGCCTGAACTTCATGTGCCTGTTTAAAACAGGGCAATTGAACTTTGTGTCAGGATTGTATGAAATTCATTTAATGGATCAAATCAAATGTTCTGGAATTTTCCTTTATACTTTGTGCTTGTCTTACATTTGCATTCATGGACTTGTTGACATTCACAGATGCATCATCTAAAATAATATACAGTGCGTTCATGCTGTGCTTTTTTGGAGTATGTGCATTCCAATCAAACCAGTGACCTTGTGTTGTTAGTGCTTATTGTTACTTATTGGAAACTTATTATAAACAGTAAAAATACTTTTCAAATACAATCTTTTGTTCCACTCTGCAGAATTCACACTGGTGATCGGCCGTATAAATGCCTTCATCCAGGCTGTGAAAAGTGCTTCACGCAACTCTCCAATCTGCAGGTACGACCCAAACACCCGTTTCTATTCTCAAGTTATTGTGTCATCTGTCAGTGAGTTGTGCTTCAGGTT
>JAZGTI010021588.1:0-10107 GCA_036877585.1 Botia kubotai | reverse complement strand
AAACTCTTTGAATGAGAAGGTGTGTCCAAACTTTTGGTCTGTACTGTGTATTGGTTAAGATCATGCTCCAGTAACACCTTAAAAAAAAAAAAGTAAACATTGCTTCTGTAGAATAAATTATGCAAACATTTTTTTTAACAGATCCAGCTAACACACAATTGTGAGTAAACAGAGTAAACTGTAATGTGGGATTACCGCCTCCACATTTAGCATTCCATTTCCTCCTATTCATATAACTATTTGATCTGTCACTGGTGCATTTAAACAGAATGTGATGTGGTAAGTGTATTTGTCATTTCAAACGCAGTTCATCTAATTAGAAACGGAGTTCATATATATTTTAAGTTTTTAAAAATGTTTCTAATTATGACAATGTGATGAGACTGAATTACCTTGAGTGTTAATCACTATTAACCCTCTGGGGACCCCCAATTGTGGCCTTTACTTTTTTAAAAACACAGAGAAATAAAAAGGAAGAGGATACTTTGTCTTGTCGTAGCAAACTAGATTGCTTTGGCAATTTTGTAACAAAATAAAGTAATGCATCTGAAAATACAGCTTCTACAGCGGAGGACTTGATATGACAGAAGATCATAGTGGGAATTGTTCACTTAACCCAAAGTGTTTACACTGAAAATAAAAGAGAATTCAGCAGAAGTCACACCAATTAATGGTGTGAGGCTGGACAGTAATTACACAATTTTTAATTGTTAGACACATTTTTAATTAACACAAATCATTGTGAATTCACACAGTTCAGCCTAAGATGCTGGTTAAATATGCTGTGTCCTCAGACTCCCAGAAGTTTCTTGGCCATGTAGCCGGGCATACTGTAGAGGAACAGCCATAATTGCCAGACGCAGCAATGCCAACACTGTTAATGACCAGCCATACAGAGGAGTGTTCCTGTAGCTCAGTTGGTAGAGCATTGTGCTATCAATGCAGAGGTTGTGGGTTTGAGTCCCAGGGAGCACATGCACTGACAAAATGTATAACTTGAATTAACTAAGTTGCTTTAGATAAAAGTGTCTGCCAAATGCATAAATGTCTTTTGCCTTTAGCGGGCTAATGAACCACAGGAATGTTGTGTCGGAGTGGCTGGTGGAACAAAATCATTGAACAAGCTTTTAAGCACAGTTTCTTTAATAACTGTGAACACAGACATTGCCAATATTTGTCTCATTGATGACACACACAAATGCAATGAGTTCAAAGCAAATGTCTTCATGTGTATCGCTACCAATTAGTGCCCTATGAATAACTTTTGCTTTGTTCAGGATCTCTTTAAAAATACATTTTAAATGTTAAGTGTACATTTATGATGTTTAAAGGTGTGTGTTAATCCTACATTAGAAAAAGTATTAGCAGTAAGTGATAATTAATGAATTAGTTTTTACATTTTACAAGTACAGAAATGTGAAAAATAAGTCACAAATGTTTACTGTTAATAAAATGTATACTTTTTATTGATTTATTTGTAGCATCCGGCACACAAAAACACATCTCCATGAAGAAATAAAAAAGTTAATTTTGTCTTGCAAACATGAAACTTGTAAGTTAATAAAAGAAACAAACCAGACAAATGTGTTTTGATTTCTTAAAAACAACTACATTTGGAAAAACAGTAATGCTCAGATTGTGCAAAGCTGGATCCTAAATGGTTTTAAATGTTTTTTTGCTACAGTGTATTTGCTACAGTGACAATAGATAGATGGCATGTAACATTTAATTTAACAGGCATCAATCAGTTTAATGTATTAACGGTTTTGAACAAAGTTGAGAAACAGTAAGAATTGCATATTCTCCAGCAAACAAATACCAAATAATTCCAACACCACATAACTGCAGAGCTGAAGACAATGAGAAAGCTCTTCAAGCACCTAGAAGTTTTTTCACCATGTAACCGGGCATACTGTACAAAAATAGGCCCAGCATCGCTAATAGCAAAAGAACCACCACAATTTTGATGATTAACCACTTGTAGTTGTTGCAGACGAGATAGCGAATTGCTTTGAGCGGACTGATGAACCAGAGGAAGGTTGTGTCGGGTCGACTGATGGGAGAAAGAGAAACATGGTGAAGATCTATGGCACAGTGCAAAGTTTTGTGCAAAACTGTCACAGTGCAAAAATTGATAATATTTTTTATATAGATTGATAAAATTGTCTCGTCTTGCTATCTATTGAAATTTACACTGTTCATAAGTAATGAAAGGTCACTATGTTTTTATAGTGTATTGGTTTTTATTTGGCTTTTATTTTGTTGATTCATCCTTATAGTGACTGTCTCTAAATTGCTTTTGATGTAAAACAGAATTTAAATCTCATGCTGTGAGAGTGTGTTCTGACACTGGGACACCAGTGTGATACAGCAACCATTTAGATATACATGTCAATCAGAATCTGAATATCAAGGTTTATAAAACACATCCTAAAATAAGATCTGAAAATAAGGTCTGTCACTATACCATTAAAACTGGATGTATGCAAAATATGGTCCATGTGTAAAGTTTTTAGCTTTGATTTTATTTGAAAAGTACATTATGAATTTGTAAAAATTTTAAATGTCAAATTTTGAATGCTTTTTCTAAATGTTAATTTCAACAGTGTGTAAAAATTGTTGCTGAATCAGATAAGAACAAATGTGAAGGTTCTAGAGGATTGGAGACGTTGCTCTTACTTTGGTTTCTCCAGTGGTTCTGGTTCATTGCGTCCTTCACCCACCGGATTCTTCTCGGCCTCTTCACCCGTCAGCAGGTGGAGCTCTGCTTCTACTTTACCCTGCAGGAATAAAGACCGATGTGAGTGGAGCGACTGCTAAGGCATTTTACTGTTTAAACCTTTGTGCTTCATGTAAAGCAATATGCTATGACAGGCTGTGTTACAATGATCCACTTTTAATAAACAGCATTCAGGTTTTATATATAAACATGAATCAATCATCTGACAAGTAAGTCTAAATTATTACAGGTCACAGGTGTGCGTTTATTGACATGGTTGCAATGGTTTGTATGGCTCATTTCTCCATTATTTTCCACATTTGCTTTTGGAATACCTTTTTGTATATTATTTTAATTTATTTTAACATGCTTGACTAAAAAGCATGTTCCTTAAAGGGATAGTTAACTCAAAAATAAAACATTATCGATCATTTAACAATTTACTCAACCTCATTTCATTTTAAACCTATATGATTTTTTCTGTGGAACACAAATGTATCAATTGCTTAATAAGCTCACATTTTTGAGTGTTTTCATTTACAAACGTTGTTTCATTTCAAAATGTTTGACCCCTCTGACATTTTATGATTTGTAGAATCGTATTAGTCACTTACTGTAATTTCCAGCTCATCATTTTCATCTCGGGCCACAAACGGCCACCATCCTTTAATCCTCTTCTGCTTGAAGAGGTTGACCATGGGCATGTCCTGCTCATTCAGGACCATGTCAATGGAGCACTGCTTTGCGGTCTTCGCACCACGAGGGAATCGATTCAGATCCAGTTCAATTGCACCTGAATCAAAAACAAATGTGTGTTGCCATAGAACAACTAAGAAACTGAGACTGAAGATGAAATTTCTCTCTACAGCAATACAACATCACACCCAGAAAATCATCTGCAGAGAAATGATCGGCATCCCAGACTTGTAAATTGAGTCGGGCGGGAATTTTATACTCCGTCTCATCCCATGAAAACATGGACTCTTTCTTTGAGATGACAATCTTCTCCTCTGCCTGCAGATAGTCGAAGGGGTAAATAAAACGCCAGTTGAAGTTTCCTTCACCCGTCAGTGAGTGATAGTGCACATCTGTGTCCTGCTTGTCTTCCTGTTGGCCTTTCAGCCATCTGGTGAACGCAGATGAGTTGGTTACAATCATGACAGATACACATAAATTCATAAAAAAATATTTTCTGTTGATCCTTGAGATGGCAAGCTTTACCTGCCACGAAACATTTTCACTCTGAAATAATCAGTACCATGTTCTTAATAGAAATGGGTCATTACATCTCATTTAGATTATCTATATATGTTACACTTATGAGGAACAGAAATATATTGATGTACTTTTAAAAGAATCCGCTTAAGAAGTTCATTTTGAGTAGTTCTTATTAGTATCTACTTAGTAGTGGTTACTGGACTTAATACAAATATTATGTCAAATGTTTTGTCATCACTGTTAAAAGTTTTGCATGACTATGTTGACAGTTTAATAGATAAAGCTAAAAATCTGTGTAAAACCAAAATAAGTTCTCCAGTCATTCATTCAGTGGAGTGAATGCCATATTTGTGAATACTGTCAATATTGCCACATTGTTTTTGTGTTTGATTTTGTTTTAGAATGTGTGAGAAAGTGAAAGACACAGAGGTCATACTGAATTGTAAGTGGACACCTCAGAACATGATTGACAGATCCAACATAAGAACTCAAGGATCGCTGTTTGATGTGTGATGTCATACCCTCTGACAAATATGTCACTGGACTTTTCTCCAGTGAAGATATCATCATCTTCCAGAACAACTTCATCTGTGTTCCACACAATTACCCTCAGCTCAAACCTGCCCAGCAGGAAAATCACATTATTACAAGTAACATTATAAAAAAGGAAACCTCCTACTGTAAATATAAGTGGATCATACTTCTTTGGTTTCCGTGGTGAAATATCAAGAGCAGGTCCAGGCGCAGGCATATCCTTGGCAAACATGTCCACCCACATCTCAATTCTCCCCTACACCACAAGAAACACAAGTTCATCACCTCACTTTTCCTGATAAGGTCTGCTGGGTTTCAGGAGATGAATGCTGACCTGCTCAATCCCCGGCTTATCAGGGTTCAGGAGAGGTCTGGTCTCTACATGCTCAGGAACGAGCTTGCAGCCAATCCGAGGAATGTCTTCCCAGTGGTTCAGAACAGCAAGAGCCAAATGCTCATCTGTCTGTTTCTTTAGTCCTGTCAGAAAAACATTGTACGGTGTAATGAGTCTCTTTCAGAACTGCTCTTAAAAAACAGTCTCCTACTACTGGACCTGAAATTGTGCCCCAACATAGTGGCAAACATGTTTACACGATTAAATTAAAGCCATAGAGAAACCATTTCTTTCTTTCCTTTTTATAGTGTACGGACCCTTTTCTTGCAAGTAAATCTGTTTAATAAGGTATGAATCAATTGTCATGTAGTTTACCCATCTTTATTTTTTTTTTAAATAGGACCTTCCTTCGCACTTCAGTATATACATAAGCATATATATGTATATATTCATATGTGTGTATATATATACGTATAGACTGTCTGTATGTTTAATGCTTTATGAAGGGTATATACCATTTTCATCCTCGATTTCGGTGGGTCCTGTATAAACTCTGTTGGCGACCTTCACTCGTCCCCCTGGACCATACTGGGGCGGATCCATTTTTCCATCTTTGCAGAGTTTGGCAAGGATTTGTGTTGGTTTCAGTGGCTCCCTCCACACGTTATAGCCATGACTGAACATGAACAGCAGGGGAATTTTTTTTAACAATCAACCATAACTGTGTTTCTGAGAATGAAAACAGTCAGTGATATTGTTACATTAGTTGCTCCAGATCATGACAATGTGTTTCCAACATGGACCCACCCTCATGCCATTCCAGACTTATATGATTCTTTTGCTTCAGAGAAACACAAAAGAAGATATTTTGAAGCATGTTGGTAATCAAACAACAGTGGCACCCATTGACTTACATTGTATGCACATAAAACCTCTGAGACATTTCTCAGAATATCTTTTTTTGTGTTTTACAGAAGATAAAATGTCATACAGGTTTGGAATGACATGAGGGTGAGCAAATGATGGAAAAATTGTCATTTTTGTGTGAACTGTCCCTTTAACAGAGGATGAAGCAGTGCATACTGACGGCAGTGAGAATGAACAAATATTAACGGCACACATGTCTGCGGAGGAACTGCATACATGGCATAGCTGGAACTGAGGCCACAAGTTGCCCTGTGTTTGCTATAGTAACGGTTTTCCAAATCAATCTTTGTCTCTCCGATCAGATCGTCTGTTCCCACCAAATCCCAGTCATAGATGGATAAGGTAAGAGTGGAATCCATTGGAAGTGTGGCTTCAATATCAAAAGACCTGGATGTTTGGAGAAAATAAATTGATATTAATGTTAATATTATTAAGTGAATGAGAATCACAATGAACATTTGAATTTACTGACTTTCCAAACATAGGATTTAGCTGCTTAGAGATGTAGTTCTCTTTGTCCTTAATGTCAGATTTTCCAAGTTTAATGGCAATATAAGGATCTGCTTTTCCATTGATGTCTGCGGGATGCAGGTCTGTGGCCTGAGACAAATCCACACAATCTGTTAATATGAGCAAACAGAAAAAATTTAAACTGCTCTTATGTAAATACACACACCCTGATGACGTAGACTCGGACCAGGACATTTATTGGATCATTGTGTGGAATGTTTTGGAACATGCCCATGTTGGAATCAAAGCCCATTTCTCTGGAGACCTCATCTGACAGAGGAACTTTGTAGATACACAAGGAGCCCTGCAGCACACACAGCAAATAACCTCAACAGACAGATTCAACATTGGTGACGTGAATGTTGTGTGCATGTTTTCTGATTCAAAATGTTTTCAGTAAAGTTACTATAAACGATTTTGAATATTGAAATAATACAAACAGAAGTACCATGTATACAACACCATTACCATGTATACAATAGGTCAGTTATTCCCCAAGAACGCCGATAAAACTGATAACACACCTCTCACCCAGGCACTGCGTCATCTTGACCAGCACTGCTTAATATGTTAATTGTACATTAACTCCATGAACTCCAGTCCACTGATTTACACTCTTGTAGGTGTTAAGCATTGCCTGTGTTGCATGGCATGATTGTTATTTTGAGGGAACAGCAATGAAGGGAGGGGTGTGTTTGTTTGGGTGTCGATTTAAAAAATCAACAGCATTTCTCCAAAATGGTTTACTGCACCTTTAAACATCCAATAAAATATGAGGGTAATAATGAAGGATGACTGTGCTGTACATGGAGAAACATTATTATAACTGTACAGTAGCTACTGTACAGGGAGAGAAGATATTGATAACAAACTTTGAATTTGCCGACTAGTCTGTCCTCATCAGCCGCATTCTGCTCCACATCAGCGTCATCGGCACATTTCCCTCTGTACAGGTTGAAGGTGTGAAGCCAGTCTTCAAAGCTGTTGAACTCATTCTCCAGCTCTCTGTTGTACACCTGAGGAGAAATCAAGATGTTCCTCAGACCTGATCTAAACCGCTGAATGTCATCTGGACTTGTGGAACATACCTTCAGTTCCTCAATCTTCTTCTTCTTCTCTGGTCCAGCATCACCAGACGGTTTGTTCTTGTTGCTTTTCCCTCGTTTCTTCTTGCCTCCTGTCAGATGATGATTTTGTTTTTTTAACATGTGCATGTCTAAACTTTCCCAACTCCAAAAACATTTCCTTTTTTTGTTTTAGTTTTTTATTTAATTTAATTATTGAAATGAAAGTACTTTACTACACCATCATGATTAAAATATGTTTCCAATGTAATTTTATCAAACATATTGCTTGCTTGAATTTTTAATGAATGTACAAATAAAAATATTTAGGCTGTTAAGTATTTATATTATTTCAAGCATTTTTACAGCAAATGAAGAAACTTCCCAACTAATGCAGTATATATTTTACTGTAATAACTGTATTATTACTACTGTGAATGAACATAAAGATGACTGAGAGTACAGTTACAGTATATGACTCTAATGTCTCATTTTATAGATATAATGAGTAATATTGACTGTCACCTGCTCCCTCTCCAGACTCCATCTCCTCCTTCTCCTCAGCCTCGGCCTCCTGTGCCTTAATCATCTAAAGCAAACCAACATTGCACTTTAAACTGTATAACACCAGCATCCATGTTTACTGTATGGATTTCAATTCTTACCTCTTTAAGTGTCTCTATTGATGCAAAGTACTTAGACCACCAGTCCAGCATGCTCTCATCTAGCTCCTCCTCCTCTGGCTCCTCCCCCTTCTTCCGCTTCTTTTTACTTTTTCCTCCTTTCTCATCATCTGACTGCCACAGTGACAGAGAGACACAGTTCATATGTTCTTCACACAGAAGAATCATCAACACACACTGAGCACAGACTCAGACTACATTACAGTACTTACCATGTCAACTTTAACCACTGCATCAGATGCCTGAAACACGGGAAATAAAGTCACTCATTTAAAAACATTTATTCTTCCATGCTTTAATTAATACAATTATTTAAATCTGCAATCTGTAACTTTCATTGGATAAAAAATAAACAAAACCAGGTATTAAGAAAGTACATGACAGATCACTGTTCAGAACTGTCTCCTTATTTTACCCCCTTTCACAACAGTAAGTTAAATTTCCCGTTACATGCCAGATTGGTATCATTGGTATCATGGAACATTGGTACATAACTTCAACATACTTAAAAATAACTTGCAATTTTATGTTTTAAACAGAGATGGCGATTCAGATTGCTAAAGTTACAGATTGCTGCCTTAATGGAATTTTTTTGCAAAATCTTAGATTTCATCTTCTTCAAAGTCACAACTGTATCATGTGTCTAGATAACAGATTTTTGAGGCGTATCCTGGGATGCCCATATATGTTGGCAGTTTCTTCAATATCCGTAAAAAATAAATACATATGTTGGCACAATTCTTCTTTCTATATAACTAATTCCAAAAGTATTTGGGCATAAAGGTTTTCAAAGTCATGAAACAAATGCAGTGAAGTGTGTGCAGGCTTCTGTTTGTTTGCATGAGAACAGAGAAAGAAACATCTGTTAAGGTTGGGTTTCATACTGAGTCCAACTTGACCACTGTCTCCATCTTCTTGACAGCCGGTTCTGGTTCCGTGTGGATAACAACCTCTTCTGTATTGCAAAACAACAGTGTTAGTTCTGTTTGATGTAGTTAATAAATATAATTAATCTATATTTAATAGCTAAACAGGGACACAGAATTAGAAGTATTACTGTATGTATAGAGTTCTGGAGTGTACTAGAGTATTTATCAGTGTTGTTTTGCTTTGTAGTGTTGTTTTGCAGTCAATGAGAGAGAGAAAAATCTAGCTTATATTAGCATGTACAAATTATTTTTGTTTAATAAATTGTCATTTTAAAACGAATGTACGACTTCCATAAATGCTACAGATGTACAGATCAAGATTAATTTTTAACATTGTTTGTGTTTTCCCTGCATACACACCCATGGCAGACCAATTATTCACACTTTTCTCTGCTGGTCTGTAGATGAACTTGCGTAAAGATGTGACTGCATGAGAGCCAACCAGAGTGTACCGGCCAAATGCCCTGCAGTCCACCACCCGAATGTTCAGAGGTGGATGAAGGAGCTCATTTTCAGGAAGGTCCTGGAGAACAATCGTGAATGTTATCAAATGTTTGTGGTGTGCTGAACATGATTTCAAAATGGCATAGAAACACACTCACCACTTCAAACCACTTAACCAGAGTGCCAAAATTGGGATTTTTGTTGAAGTTTTGAATCAAAGCTGACTGGATGCCTTTCCCTGCACACTCAATATCCACACGGGGACGATCAACTTGGGCCAAATTTACGCGCTTCAAGTCCCTCAGACCCCAGAACAAAAGCTGCGGGATGTTTAAGAGTCTGTTCAGATGTAGGATTCTCATTTACAGTGACAGCAGAATGCTAGATCTTTTCTCATTCTAGTTTTTATAATGACTTTTAACTAACTGGCCCAAGTCAGTTCACTTCCCAGCAAAGTGACCACAGATATAGTTCATCACATTAACACCATATGTCACTGATCATCAACTGGCGGCCCGCGGGCCGAATCCGGCCCGCTGAGCCGTTCAATCCGGCCCGCTGAGCCGTTCAATCCGGCCCGCGACTGGATTCCAAAATTGTGAGGATCAAAAAGAAAATAGTGGTCCACACTATTTATCTATCACTCCTAGTGGTTGACTGTGGTATAGGTGATGGGAGCCTGAATCAAATGCCTTCAGTTTTGTAATGAAATGGAAAAAGTATAAACATTAAACATAATGTTAAG
>JAZGTI010021587.1:0-10108 GCA_036877585.1 Botia kubotai | reverse complement strand
AGGGAGGTTCTACCAGAGAGAGAGAGATCATAAACCACCACCATCCCTACTCACTTATGACATGCCTAACAAAGGGGGAGGGGCTAAACAGAAGGAGTGTCTAAATTAGCATAAATCATATAATTAAGAAATTCCTATTTATTTTAACAGGAAGACACACATGTAGAGTTAAAATAGTGGAACTGGAAGACATGAGCGCTCACAACAACTGAAGGTAATGAGAAACCTTCAAAGCAGTTGCGCGGTTTATGGGTTTAATTTGAGGTTTTGTATGTTTGTGTTTTAAGAGGGTAAACTAAATGGAAAAAGCTGAAGACCTTTTTACCTGCTGCTCCCTGAGACTCTCTCTCACTCTCTCTCACTCTTATCCTCTATCTCTCTCTCTCTCTCCTTTTTGACACATGCCTGCCGCTCGAACAAGACTGCATTATGCCACAGGCTCTCCGGCAGGCAAACTCCTGGCAACATTCCAGCAAAGAAAAATTTTCCTGTGTATTTTTTCCACCTTTTACCACAGTAACGAAACATCAAAGAACAACAAACCCCTTTAAATGAAATATGAGCGCTCACCTCATATTCCAGTATTAACAATCTATTTACTATTTATTACAGAAGTCATAAAAAATGTAGTGTTGACATGCTAACACAGAGGAAACTCTTAATGTATATAGAGGAGACTTAATGGGTTCTCATTTTAATATCAACTTTATCTAATGTGCTTTTCCACAAATAAGAGAAAAAAAAGAAAATTAACAAGAGAAACAGAAGAGACAATATTGAGACATAGTTGGGCTTTCTTTTACAAGTGAGAATATTGGCTCCTTTTAAAAACAGAAACAACTGTGAAATATCTGATCTGAGCAAACGTCTCTGAATCTCACTGCTGTCTAGGGAAACTGTTAAGATCTCATTTGTGATTTCTCTTACGGGTTAGTACGACCCCTGGAACAGTGAAGCAGAAGAGAGCCGGTCGGCTGCATCTACTCTGAGAGCAGGAGAGATTTCTCAGATGTGTACACTGTTTGATGGAATGCACATCTGAAGTTTCTGAGCCCCGGGGCTGAAGAAACGTGTCAGCACAGTGCCAGCCCAGGAGGGCACCCAGCAAAAATACCTTCACATGCAACAAACCGCAGGAGATGCAACGCATGAGATGAATGCATTTTAACATACGTTATCACCTTTGATGCAGGGAAAATGAGTTTGTTTGGAAGGTTGTTAGACAAACTGTATGGCAGATGTAAACCACTACAGGGAGATAAAAACTCAAACAAATAAGTAATCTTAAGTGTCTTTAACTCCCTCAGCTAATGAGAACAATCACACTTTGTTTGTCTTTGTTTTAAATCAATTCAATATGTTTTACATTTGTCACCTGAAAACTTTATTTAACACTTATGTGAGAACATCAGCGCTTCATTTAATTTCGCGAGGAGCTCTGTTCCCGTCAGGATCAGTGAGACCTATCATAAGGCCAGACTGGGGCCCGGAGACGGCTCTGGGCCCTTTGAAGACTCCAAAATGACAGGGATGAGCAGAGAGGACAGTCTTTAGAAAACCCACAGCACTTAGTACAGACACATTCCCACTGAGATCCAGAGAAACAAACAGCAAAGACATGGAAACGTGCCGGTCCTAATGGAAGGAAACAGGCTTGTTGTATGAGCCTGTTAAATGGGGACGGTACTGTATGATCTATGACCTAAAGCAGAAGATATCAACATTTTGACAAATACAATCAAAGTAACCACTGTCTCAAACAGCTACAACATTCAGTTACAAGCAGCCTTTACACAGCTGTAACCAACACTGAATGATGTTGGTTCATTCATCATTAATCTCCTTTGAAACTCAGACTCTTGTCTGGTTCTGTATTCACAATCAGATCACTTGTTGAAGCTCTTGCAGTCGCGTTGTGTGTCCCGCCCATTTTAAATCTGGACCTCCCAGATTTCAATGACCATAAACCAAATCTTCTAATTATAATTAAACATTATCAGCTAAAATAAGTCATTAGAAATTTCACACACGTGCAATCAGAATGCAAGTAAACAAAAGTCTTAAATACGCCCAAATGTGCAAGATAAGCACTTTATTTATTGATTTGTGTTTGCTTATCTCCTAAAATCACTCAACTCCAGAAGACCCTTCTTCATATTCCTGCACGGGTACGAGACCCTGAGGAATTTCACCCTGCTAACCGTGTCCACACACACCTAACGGACCACAGGTTCAAACAAAGAGCTTCTTTTCCTTAACGTTTCCTAAACTATCTCTCCACGAGACTCGCTGGACACTTCTCTCCGCCCTCTCACTGATTCTAACAGAGCAGAAAACACATACACAAAGTAAAATGTTTTATAATATTTACTAAAGAAGAATGCGCAAAACCAAGTACCAAGTGCGCAAAATCTATAGGCTCCTTGTGTAAGGTCTTAGCTACATTTACAATAAAGGCTAATACAATTTCTACGCGTTCTGCATTGTGACCGTATTCTAATTTAGTGGTAATTATTTTAAGAACATAATTATAACTTAAGACTCTTCACGCTTCGTAATATCTGCTGGGTGTTATTAAAATTACATAATTAAATGCATTAGGTACTCGTAAAACTTTCAGGGAACTGGCGGCTTTATTTTGGTGAACTCCAGACTACACCGTATTTCAAGGTGTCTGTGATTTCATGGGGGCTAGAATATTTCAGTTTGTACACAGTTCATTGGGTTTTTAAATCGGGGATCACCTGTCGCGAAACGTTTAAGTCAAAAGCGCACAAATCCACAGAGTAACGGATCTGTCTCTTGAAAAGATTCGGAAGCCTGTTCTTACCTGCTCTGACATTTGGAGCCTGCAGAACCACGACGAGGTATGAAACTGTGATGAATTTGATAATAGTGGAATCCACAAGCCACCTTTTCGTTTTCCACATTGGGGACCACCTTGGCCTCTCCATGGTCGAGCGCCCACAGATGTGCACAAAACCCGGGGCGATCTTTGTTTATTTGAAAATGATGTCCCTTCTACAATCCCAAATGCGCCCGATCTGCTCTAAACAGCCATAGGTGAGGGGTATTTGGTTTCGCCAGGCCCCCTTCGATGCTCTCGCTTGCGCCCAGCCTTCACACTAAAGGGATTCGGGCTTTAATCAAAGTGAGACGCGGAGCGCTCGATCGCCTCACAGTCAGGGGGCTGGACCCAGACCCGGGATTACAGGGAAATGACAAGGGAAACATACCCCGATTAGCAAATCACGGGGCTCGAAGGTTGGCGTGGGATCCACCCATCAGTTTTCCAAAACCTCCCCCAGTCGCCCTCTGGCGCGTCCCCCCGTGAACGCCGGGAGAAGTTTCCCGGAGTGGTCTGGGAATGAAAGAAAGAGAGAGAGAGTGAGAGAGAGAGCATCTAAGCAATGTGAAATGAGTTACATTTGTTTGGGTTTAGATTAGCTCACAAAGTTGCAGAATGACCCACAAATAATGGTAAAACGTTATAGTAACTTTTAATAACAACACTAACAAACACTGTTACATTAGGCTACATATCAAAACAGATGTTAATGCACAAACAGTGTGTGTTATGTTTTATACTTTCCTACTCATTGTAGTTGGTGTTAAGGTTAAGACTTTTAGTGCACTTTTCTTAACACAAACCCACAACAGAACGAACGAAGACCATGACAGAAACTCTCTCTACTTTAACTGTGTTTTAGTCAGACAGTAACCCGGTCAAATGTTCGGCAGTATTTCCGGTTTCTCTGTGAAATCCTTTCAGAATGTTCTGCCTTTGAATGTCAATAAGCAGGAAGACAGATAAAAGAAGAGAAAATAACAACAGGAAAGACCTTCTAATGTTTTGCAGATTTATGTCCCTCAAGAGTGCATGTGAAGGCTTTGTGTGGGAGGAGCTAAGATTGATTGATGGCTCATCGCGTTTGACAGCCCATCACATCTGATCTCACCATTCTCTGGAATCTGAACACTGTAATTAATCACAGTTATTAAGCACAGTGTCAAGACATGTGGTATAACATGATTTTTCCATGAACACAAACATAAAAGAATATAGCTACATGACCTCATGTATAACACACAATGATTGTGCCATGATGATAATTTATCGTTTATCAACTTCTGGATAAACATTACTCCTCTTCCTAAAAATACTTCAGTAATGAATGAATGAAATAATGAATACATGATTGGCGAAGGTATTGTATGCACTGGGATCAGTAAAGTGATTCATGCATCTGTGAGGTAATACATCATAAAAACACAAAACATTATGTCATCACCTGAGGGCATGCAGGAACTGTCTGCTGAAACCTGCACAGGAGATGCAGAGATAAGACTGTTCACACTCAATAACACATTTGATCCTAATTGCCGGTTTGGAGACTCATGACATAAAAGATTAATAACTAGTTCTGTGTGCCAGAGTGCTGAAGATGATCGTTTTTATTGATTATGATGAAATGAACTTCTACATTTTCTCCAGCGACTGTCATTTATCTTACTGTGCTAATGAATGTAGTCAGAAATCAAAGGTCAAAACTAATTCTCACATTTGCATTGCCGCTATAACAAAAAGCACATTCTTATTTCTTTACATAATTTTGTCACGAGTGTGCACACTAACTGATTGGCCAGGACAGCATTTCACAAACCTACAATCATTCCATGAATAAATACATACAGACTGATCTCCATTGCCAAGAACATGTGTTGAGGTGTGTGCAGAACAAATTTTCATCTACTTATACACATTCCTGTCTATCCATCTCATTATTTGTGCATGCTTTAAGTGACACTGCGTGTTTGTGTTTTTATCTGACACAAATCAGTGTTACATGATTTAACCGGCATGGTTAACTGTGTTACATCCCTCACAGTAATAAAACACATCGGTTCAGGGCCCAGGCTGTTCGTGCATGACCTTTAACCCAGCAGAGCTAAATCTTACGACCTCATTCTACCCCATTGGAAGAAACAGTGAGCTTAAAAAAAGAAACATTCCCTAAATACTCAGAGGTCTGAAACTGGGTAAATGTGATATTTGATCAATTAACCACATTGTATGTTTGTAAAAAGACCACAGTACATAATCAAGAATATTCAGCCCAATATACACACACACATCATTTTAATGCCCAACATGCCAAAGGCTTCTAATTTGGTATTAATTCCAAATAATTTAATACAAACTGTTATATTGCATTTTGTGTCCCCCAAAACTGTTCTTTGTTTTACTTTATTTTTTTTACAGAATTGTAAAACATTCCATTTTCAGATTTAATTAAAAAATGATGTCCCAGATTCTTAATGTGATGTCTGGACCCCACAGTGTGTTTAATGACAGCTGGCAGGAGGGTTTACTCAACTCTAGTGGACAGTGTGATACTGTAGCTCTTTGAGTGTGATCAGCATTAGTAGTTGTTTCCTACAGCATAAGCATTTGACCCTAAGTGGAATCGTAAGAGAACTTTTCACAGACACACACAAACCAGCCAGCAGCTTCTGTCCATCAGGGTGTAAATACACAGAGCCAGAGTGAGTATAAAGAGGTCTTTCTCTCTCCGCTGAGGGCCAGAGCAGGCTGAGAGCTCTCTCACTCAACATACAACCTGCGCTTTGTGTTAAACAAAGAACTCCCACAGAACATACTCCATCAATCTGGAGAGTGAACTTAAACTTATGAAGAACAATCAAAAATTCTTAGATTGTACGTTTGGAAAGACTATCTGAGGAAAAAAGTTCTAGCAACTGTCATTCTGGAACTGGCAGACGGTTATTTTCACTGTGGTTTACCGTAGTGGGGACCAGAAAGGATTCGGGTTAAATATAATTTTTATTTTCAGAGCGTCTACATTTGTAAGGTACATGTTGTGAGGGCGGGAGGTACTGGAGTTTATTTAAGTAAATATACATAATTAGCCTACATAACTCTAAACAGCCTGAAACTAAAAATTTCTTTTTTGCCGGGCCACAGAAATGGCTTGGAAGTTTGGATTCAGTAACTTGGATTCAGTTTGGATTATTTATTTTATGAAACTTCTGTTGTCATTTACTCACCCTCAGGCTCTTTAAAACTCAAACTAGAATATTGTGAGACCTGAGCGGGTCTTTTTCTGTACCAGTGGGGACCAAACTTTCAATCTGCGAAAAGAACATAAAAGTAGCATAAAAAAAGCAAAAAGTCTTTTGAAGCGTTATGTATAATTTATACAGAAGGACAAAATACATTTTCATTCTTGGTATTTCTTTAAGAATCCTTGAGGAAAGCTTTATTATTGGGCGCAGCTACACCCCTGATCAGAGCCAGAAAAAGGGAGAGCTTGCATCAGCTAGCCTTCAAAAGCAGACGAAGAACATACGCTACTGTACATAAAACCAGTATATTAAAAAAACTGTTGGGTTTACCACACCATAAAGAGAGTCTCACCAGGTTTTACACGGCCCCTGCTGAGAATCATCAAGGATGCATGTTGAGTGAGAACCTAAAAAAGGTCAGTGAGTCAGTGGTTGGAGGTCAACCCAAATGATCCCAGATGGAGAACAGGAAGGGTGAGGTGAGCAGGAATCTCTCAGTGTTTCAGGACAGAAGGTCCCAGAGAAAGCAGATGGGTGGTCTACCACTTTAGGGTATTCACAACCCCCAAAAGTAGCCAGTACAGAGAAGAGCATGACAGCTCCATTCATCAGGGGCCTGTAGAAGCTGAAATATGATCTTGGCACTGATCCTCCAGCATCAGGGTGCCAGGGTCTTGGCATCATCCTCTGGAATCGGTCAAGAGACATTATAATGATGAAAGGTCTGATCATCTACTTATCCATTACTGTCACAGTTCATTATCCATCTACATAATTGTTCTCCTTACAAACTCTTCTTCATGGCTTACTCAGACTCTTGGGTTATATATGAAGGTGAATGTTGTGATTTAAACACAGACCGGCAGATAAATGTGACTGGTCCCTGAGTGTTTATTTAAAGATGTTCCTGAGGAAAAGAGATAAAGAGATAACACATTTAAAGAGACCACACTTTATCTGTCCATCCGGCTGAGAGTTGTGGAAATGCTTTTTGATTTCTTGGGAATTTTAGAAGCCATCACAGTTGTACACTGACATGTCTCAGGAATGCCTTTACAAGCAGCCAGTAAAAACCCCAAAACAAAGAGAAAATCTCAACAGGAACAGTTTGGGTTGGCAGGCCGCTGTAATTCCTGAGCGTACAAAAAAGTAAAAGGGTGTCACATGTACTGTTTCATCACCATAAACATCTGTGGGAATACTTTCATTCGACCTGACACGGAGGTTGAGAGTTCATTTCAACTGTTTACTTTAAAGACATAGTTGCTGTAAATAAGGGGTGTACTGTAAAAACACTCCTAGCGTACGACCCTCGGCCAGCTTGCACTAACTTAACCATTACTGTACACAAATTCACTGTGTATTTACAAGTGCATTCAAATTCATCAATGGAAATGGAAATCATCACTAAATATAAAGATCAGGTATTGGAAATACAGCAGCCTTAAATCGTTAGTATGTTTTAACACTTACAACAGAAGACACGTCTTCCCCATGCGCCACCGAGCCAAAACTTTCAGACGTTTCAAAACTTAAATGATAAACAACATTATTAAATTACGACCATCCTCTTACTCTTACAGGAGACAGTGAGAGAGACACGCTGATAAAACACCAGAGATGTACAGTTACGCTTCAGGGCAACTTTGTATGCAATAAAACTCTGATTCTGTCTGAGCTTGTTCCGTCAGCAAACTGTCTATGTACTGCATGCATTTCCAGTCCTCAGGCTATGATGCCTTTTCAGTTGCCAAAGGTGATATTTCTACTGGTTACACAAGAATCTGGCGTGATGTTTTGTTGGCACCACTGTGCCAATTACTTCTGCTCTCTGATGCTGTCAGATGTAACAGGCTAATGATCTACACAGAAAACTGCATGCGGTCTGTTGTTTTCTGATAAATCATTTCTGATAAATAATGTGAGAGAGCAGCTCATAAACCTCATAGCCAGAGGACTCTCTGAAACCACTCAGGTGCCCTTCAGCAAGACATCTTACCCCCAGTTGCTCCCCGGGGGCCGCAGTGCTGCTCGCTGCTCTGGGTGTGTGTTCACAACTCACTTCTCCAATGTGTGTGCACTTACTGGATGGGTTAAATGCATTGGACAAATTCAGAGTATGGGTTAGCATGGTTGACCTGCACTTCATTCATTTATTCATTAGGTGAATGAAAGATGTATGTTTACATTTACTTTGCACACAAGCACAATGACACATTGTATCTGAACACAGTATCTCTTAGATCCTGACTATGACCCTTTAGTCCTGATACTATCAGACCAATAACTTATTTACCTTTTTTATTTAACTTATTTATATGTAAAAACCATCTCAAGACAAAGACAGATTGTGTGTGTGCTTTCTATCTGCATCTTTAACTGTTCAAATTCATTCTTAAACAGCGTGTTTAAACACAGGAGGAGTCTGTCACTGTTCTCCACACACATAACGCAGCATCTCAGAATTTATCATGTATGATTTTTCATTCTTGACACACTCAGCGTGACTGAAGACTTTGACAGAAATCTGGGGGGTGAAACAACAGCTCGTTAATACAGGAAACATCTGATCAAACACAAGACCTGCAGACTGACTCCACAAAGCTTTCCAACACACCAGGAGATGTTTGACCAGCCCAGGAAACAGAGAGAGAACAATGACACACATCATCCTGACCTGCTGATGTGACAGAACAAATACAGTTACAGCATCCAAGAGATACTGTACGAGTGAAAAATCTGTTTAATGTCTCATCTCTTTCTTTTGATCAGCTTTCCTCTCTTCGAATTACTAAAATAAACATGTGAATCTCACTCGTGAATCACCGTGGCTATAATCACTGAAATGTCTGTGTGTTACCTCAGTATTGTTTACACGATCACATCACAAGTTCCTAAATGACAAACACTTGAGTGTGAGTGACAGATCTGTGGCAAAATGGGAATTTAAAGATGTACTGCTTCATTATTAGACACCGGTCATCTGTTCTGACCTGTGACCTGTCTTTAGGTGAGTATGGTCAGCTATATGATAATTATGACGTTAATTATGTTAATACTAAAATGTCACAATTAGTAAGCAATTCCACAGACAGTTAGAATGACACTGAAGAGGATTGCTAGGGACCAACCAGAACACCATAGCAACCACCTAGAACACCTTAAAACCACCTAGTAACGTCCTAGCAATCACTTAGAACACTCTATTTACCACATAGCAACACCCTGACAACCACCCAGAACCCCTTAGCAGAGTGTCTGCAGGCTTTGAACAAGCAAGACCCTACCCTGTCTCCAGAAAATCTAGAGTTTATTAAACATTATGATTAGTAGTTGTTAGGCTCAAGTTTTACCCAAGATCCTATTGCCAGACAGGCTATATATGTATACTTCTGTAGGCAACTAAACACTATTTATTTTGGACTTTGTAGTTAATAATTAGTTACCAAAGGAACATAAAATTAACTTTGAGGTCTTTTTTTCCACAATTCATTACAGAGGAACTAAAATACATTTAAACGTGCTTGAATCGTGCTGGCTTATGCAGTTCTGCAGCATATGCAGCATACAGACAAGCCATGACCCTCATATTTTCATCTCTCCGTGGAGGTAACGCGAGCTTTGGAGTGATAAAAAGAAAAGAAAGGGAAAGATAATCTTCCGATCGCTCGCTCACGCACACACCCCTCGTGGAAGAACACATCTCTATTGATGTAATCACAACGTTTCAGCGCCTCCGAATGAAGGGGGAGTTTCTCCTGAAAACACAACTTTCTGACATTTTCATCACCACAGGGTTTAAACAGCAATATGCTTGTTTAAGAGACGAGAAAGCAGCCCCTCATCTTTCAAATAACAGACATTTCAACCCGCAGCATGTCTGTGCTTGTCTGTTTCAGGTGGAAAAGCTCTTACACTGTACAGATGCTCCAGTAATCCCTTACGGCTATTCCTCTGTGCAGTATATTCCTTTATGATGCCTATATGTTTTAACGACAGCAAAATAAAACATATATGTCAG
>JAZGTI010021586.1:0-10108 GCA_036877585.1 Botia kubotai | reverse complement strand
AAACACTCAAAACAGAAGCCATGTGGATCATCATCGGAGATGAGCCTGTAACATGGAGGCACGCATCTCTTAGAGTCCGACATAGTAAGCTTCTTTTTTTTTTTTCTTTTTTTTCTATATATAAACTTCACACACAGCTTTATCTCTCACACACAGCTTTAGCTCTTATACAGCTCACACACACAACAGGGTCCTTGAAGACAAAGAAACCTGAAGGTGTGTTCGTTTCACATCTATTTATAACCCGCAGGTGCGTACAATCAATTGCGTCACCTGGCGAGGTTATTTAAGCCAATTCAACCGGTCGAACAAAGAATGTTCTCATTAGCGTATTGAAACGCAGCATCGAGTGTAGCTTTTGATAGGGAACGGCATTTCACAGGTGCAGTCAGTTATCGAGCTGGGGCGTGTCATTAGAGACAGGAAGACCCTTCCAGTCAAGGTGCAACCCATGTTATTTATTCATGTTTTATGAATGTGTGTTTTATAAAGTCTGCCCTTTCAGTAAGTTGACCCAAGAATGCTCTGCAGATCAGACATGGTAACAACCAAACCTGGTTTCCTCACCATCATAAATTTTCTTCTTTTCTTGTGCTCTTACCTCTGGTTCCTTTACATGCGTTTAGTTTCAAAACAAATTGCAATATGATGTCACTGCATGGGTTCAGAGGTTAATGGTAAATGTTATGGGTTATTTTAGTATCCACTGAAGAAAGTGGTGGTCATCCATCAGGATCCAGAAGCTCTGAGATATCCAGTCCCTGCAAAAGTATATCCTGGAGGTAAGGGTTACTTCCTGTGTCCCTGTGGGCTTTCAGATGAGTGTTTGTGTCAGAATCAGCACATGGTCCACAATGGCTGCGATTCATCTTTGCCCAGCGGACTGTTTAATATGGAAATGAATTATAGTAGATCTAGCACCAAAAACAATGTAGTTTTACATAACCATTTTTTACCTTTTTTCTGGCCCTAACCTGTTTTTCCTTCTGTATGTAAATGATCTCTGTTATAATTGGCTTAGCTCTTGTACAGCATAGTTCATCCTATAATGTATCAGCACTGATGACTAAGGCTCACATGTAAATTTTCATAATAAGGATTTCTTTTTACCATCAGAGCAGTTCATCCTTGAAGTACCACCTCCATGTTTTCAAT
Source organism: Botia kubotai (assembly GCA_036877585.1). Taxonomy (NCBI): domain Eukaryota; kingdom Metazoa; phylum Chordata; class Actinopteri; order Cypriniformes; family Botiidae; genus Botia; species Botia kubotai. Next base: position 8,953 of record JAZGTI010021586.1, on the reverse strand, counting down.
AAATCCAAAGATGCTGTTCACACTGGATGTGATTCAATTTCAAAACCTGAATCGCAACTGGATCAAAAAAGGTTGTTTTTACAACTTTTTTTGTTTTTTACCTTGTGCATTGACGCAGCATTCATAATGTAAGACAAACAGCGAAACGCATGTGTCTGCATGTGTACATAGACCAACAAAAGACAAATAACCCAGGCTGAATACAAGAACATCTGGTGTGAGATCGGGCCGCTAAGTGTACCTCAGACAAATGACAAACTCATTCGAATGGAATGCTCTTTACTATAGACCAGTGACTGGCTTCTGTTTAATTAAATGGAAATAAAACATACTGTATATTAACTTGACAGTGCTTTTATCCATTACAATAATGTAATATCTTTTAAATTATTCTCCTAATATTTCTGAGAAATATTTTTGTTTAATGTATAATATATATATATATATATGTAACAAAGCGTCAGGCTGAGTCGGATCCATCTGTAGTATTTATTCACAACAAAACAGGCAAGGTCAATGGCGGCAAACAAGTATAACAGAGGCTAGGCAACGGGGTAAATGTTAGGCAGGCATGGGTCAAGACAGGCAGCAAACAATCCAAAAACTATATAACAATCAAGGTGCAAGGGCAGGCGGCAAACAATTGAAAAACCAGAAACAATCCAAATCATACACAGAAAACACTAAACAGGGAAAACGTTCAGAAATGATGCTGTGGCAAATCAAGACTTCGCAAAGAATAGTTGAATATGTCCGGTTTATATAGGAAGTGATTTGGTGAGTCAGGTGATGAATTCGAAAGTGCTCAGTCCAGGTAAGTGCATGATGGGAAATGCAGTTCTTGATAGTCCGCTCAGTATTCCGGCTCCCTCAGAAGCCGGAGAAGAGAAGCTGGAGTATACAATATATATATATATATATATATATATAATTATATGCTGTATATCATATATATATATATATATATATATATACACAGTTTTTAAATAGCTTTTCTATAAAAACTTGCATTTAATGACATTATGAATAACTGAATAATGTTTATAATAATTATGAATAATAAATATTTATTATAGATTTTCAGATCATTATACATTTTTGCTTATTTGGCCCCCATAAATTAACTAGCTCATGGTTATGATGTCATAACCATTTCAGAACAAAATGTTTTTGCAGTGTAGTTTCAATAAATGTTCTTGGTTGGTTGGTCAAAATGTCAAAAATACACATTAAGAACACTCATTTCAGCTAGCTAATTATTAACTAATTATCTACGTGGCAGCTCACCTCCAGTGTGCGTGAATGCAGGTCATGTAGATACTTAACCTGTTTCCTTCATTTGCAGCCCCTGCTGCCATGATTTATGGGAGGGCTAAAATTAGCTGTTCATGTCTCTGTGTCTGCCATGCTCGATGGTTAAACAGCACTGTGAAAAAAGCAGTGAGTGGCACACGACTGCCATTGATCAGGCCAATAGCTCTGAGCACGCACTACACACTCAGCATTCACCATGAACCACTCGCAAAGCCACCCATATGTATATGGGTGGCATATGAAAATATTATTTAGTATTCACAGATGGTGATGAAACAGGCAGTTTTTCGGTCTTAGCAAGTTTTACTTTGCATTATTTAGTATGGGATGATAAGATATTTAAATGCATTTTTATGCACCAACAACAGGGAGGTGATGGCGTTTTAACGGTTCACTGATGTAAACTTTCTGTTCCTGTAAACCTTCCTCTGTTTTTATGGGTAAATATCTGCAGCACAACACAAATTCTTGAGTTGAACACATTTTTCCTGCTTATCTGATATTAGAAAATGGCTGATGAGAGGGTGTTAAAGTGGCAGTGGGTTCATTAGTTTGCATGATTTATTCATATGACTTCTGTGACTCTTCTACATTAAAGTATAAACCACTCTGTATGCATCAGCCTTACCAGAAATATGATAGACAAATTAAGTTTTTCAAACATCAAGATTATAGATTTTTATAATCTTGACACTCAATGAACTTCTAAGGGAGAATATATACAGTCATGATAATAATGTGCACAGTGGACACAGGGACATTAAGATTGATGGACTTGTAGCCTTAAGATTGCCCATGTTGTCCCACAATTTTTTCTCTCAAATCCATAGACAACTCTTTACACTTTTTTCTTTTCTCAATGCTCAGTGTGACACAACACAAAGGTCGAGTCAACTTTTCTCCATTTTAACTGGTTGCAAGTGTGATTACTATATTGACCACACTTGCCACAGGTGTGTCTAAATACAAATTACAGGAGCACCACATGCTTGAAAAACAATTATTTCTTACAATTTTGACAAGGTGCCAATAATTTTGTCCAGGCCTTTTTTGGGTTCTGTGTGAAATTGTATCAGATTTGACTTTTCTTTGTTTTTTTATGTTGTGCAAACAAAAACAATAAGCATGTGAATACCAAAACATTTGCAATTGTAACAATTTTCTGAGAGAAGGGTTGCATTTTCTGACAGAATTGCAAGAGTGCTGATATTTTTGGCCATGACTGTATGTACATGTAATGTTATGTAAGGTTTTTTATCAAGTATCACATCACACAACTAGTACAAACTTGATTTCATGCATTTTTTCTGCTTATTATTACACACTGTTACCCTACAATAAAAGTACATTATAGTTGTTTTAACATAAAAACAGAGAACACTATATGGTCCAGTGCAATATAAACAAAAAATTTCAGTTGACCTACAGTGAAATCACTGAAACCATGAAATGTTATTTTAGCAGTAATAATATTTACATCACATTCATATTGTAAAACTGGGTAACTATATAAGTTAAATGCATACATAATATATTTTGTTTCTTGTTTTAGGAGCTGAATGTTCTCCACCTCACTCCACCTCACAAGTACGGAATTTGTCTAAGAGCTGATACGGATCACATGGTGCTGGGCAAACGGCTGAAGGAAGCCTTCAAATCGGTTACAGCATCCATCAAAGAGCTGAAGAGCGATCAGCTAGAGACCTTCCAGATGACAGGCATGTATCAGTCCTGAAAATTATATGTAACATCCTCTAAAAGTCTAAAAGTGTAACATTCACTAAAAGTCCTTTAGTGCTGCTACCAATATCAGTGGATGTCCTGAAGTCTGTCATAAAGTACTGACATTGTTAAATGGCCAAATTATAATAGTGGTGTAGCCTAATGGTTACAGACCTGAGCTGGTAGCTGACAATTTGGTTTAAACCCCACAAGAGTCGAGTTCCATCAATTGTGTCCATGATTAAGTGATTTAACATCAGGGTTGTAACAGATTTTCAGTGTAATAAATATCAAGCACATCACCGAAGTGAATAGTAGGAAATTAGAAACAGGGCGAATTCCAATAGGAAGTTAACATCCCTATGCCCTACTAACTTTGAAAAGCAGAGCTCTTGATGTGAACTCTAGAAGGAATAGCTCAATTGTTTTTTAATGTGGCAATTTGAAATACACATGGTGAATGAAGCAATCAAGAACAATGACATATTATCTGGGACGACTTTTCGTGTAGCGTTCCCTTCCTGAAGTGCTCTTTAAGTGCGCCAAAATGGCATTTAGAATTCGCCCATAGTGTGTTTAACTATCACCAGGAAGAGAAACATGCCTTGTTTCAAATGTGTGAGGAAAATTCTGAAACTGGGAACTTCGATGTGCACAATGAGCAAGCCTTTCCTATAAATACATACAGGTGAACAAGGGAGCTGCGCCTTTTCTTGCTAACTAGAATGTCAGTGGTTAGATTTAAAAAACTATTTATTGTCATAAAGAACTGTGAAAACTCACAACTTACTTGCGTGTCAAGCTTTGTCATATTTTTCACTTAATAATTGTGCAGACATGCCTAATGTAATATAATTTAATGTACATATAATGTGCATTATAAGAACAGTTCAATATGAGATTTCATGAAATACATGGAAACAATCAAACTAGAGCATTCTATACTGCTATATACATATAGTTATATTTACTGTTCGTACTGAACGGTAGCATGTAAATAAATAAATAAATCTAAAACACATAAATGTTTTACCGGATCCATAAAGGATTATTTTTGTAATCGTCTTTTCAGGAGTGTATCTGTATGCTTTTATTAAAATAAAGAAAAAAAATAGTTTGAACATTATTAACGTGAGAATGTGTGACGTTTAAATGTACTTCAGTTGTATTGTTTTTAGCACAAATTTAATAGTAGTAGATTTGTTAGTCTGTGACTATTAAAGCATTTTAAAGGCATCAGCTGCATTCTGGTCATCAGGAGCACCTGATATTTTGTATTAGGTTTATGGAGTTAAGTGTTTCTGTTAAACGTTAACACACATTTATTATAAAAATTAATTATGTGAGTATGATTTCGGCAAAGTGCACTAATGACTTAAGCCTTGAAACTTAAAGTTGAGGACTTTCAACTTGACTTGGACTTGCTTGTGTAAACTTGTGACTTGACTTGGAACTTGCTTGTCAAGACTAAAGTCAAGTTCAGAGTTCAGTGTCCTGAGTCAAGTCTTATGACCTGCAAAACAATGACTTGGTCCCACCTCAGAGTGTTTGCATTACCATTGTGCTCAATGGAAGTGTCTCTGGTTTCTTGGTGCATGACAAAGCTGATGGGCCAGTTACACTGTTTAAGTGCACACAGTCTACGTTTACATTACACTTATTCATTTGGCAGATGCTTTTATCCAAAGCGACTTACATTGCATTATACTATACATTGTTTCTGAGTATGTGCAATCCCTGGGATCAAACCCATGACCTTGGCATTGTTAACACCATGCTCTAACCACTGAGCTACAGGAAAGCTTAACTATAGAACTAAACTAACTGAACACTTTGGATGAGATGTTACTATTCACATAAAGAAAGACCCTTGCCCTTCTGTGTATACTGTAGTATATGCCTCTTATTTTAAATCTAGAATAATGTTGCCATGATTTCTTTGTAGCTACCATCACTACACTTGCTATGACTCATGCTTGCAGTTTGAAGCTAAAGTTCAAACTGCCTCATTTCCCATTAAGGCCTGGAAGTGACAATGGGAATGTGAATGGCTCTGCCACACAATAGCTATTTGAAACATATAATATAAATTGTTATAATTTTTCTATAAATACCAATAGTACCTGTTGGATATGCAGATCCAGATTGCCACTCTAGTAACGTCTTCATTTGTCATTTATGCCTTCACTGTATTTTGAAAAATAATTATGCATCGCATTCAAATAATCAATAGAATTTAATAACTTAATATTATTTGTGTAAAAAATGAGCTGGTTTTTCAGGATTAATAGTTGTGGATGGTCATGAGCTACACGAGGAGGACCTGCGTCTGATGTACCTTTAATCAGACCTCCGGAACAACACAGTATGAGGCCCATTCAGATGCACAGGTACTTATTCAGCACATGATCTTCACAATGTGAAAAACAACATGTATCTGTAGTTTAATAATGGAAAGTAAAAATGGAGATGTTTTGATGTTTTGTTGTGGTTTGTTTTAAAGTCCCAGATCAGTCCATGGTGGATGAGGGCGTGGCTCGTGAGGTCATAAACCGCATTCAAAAACGACGTAAAAAGGTTAGCTGTATGGCTAAAATTCATGAAATTATGTCCAGTTCACATTTCACCCCCAAAACAAAGAAAAATAGGACATTATAATTTGTAATTAACCATATTTTTAGAACCATTATGTTTTTTGTGACCACATTTTCATGACAATTACAAACCTTTCCTATATTGTGGACAGAAGTGTTGTGATGTGTTCAGGAGAGCATTTTTTAAAAGAAAAATGATGGGCGGGATTCATTTTATTAACCTAATTTATATTCATGTGGAATTCATTTGAATTCATGGAATTGGCTTTGAAATAAAACTGTCAAAATGGAATTTAATTCAGTGATTGAGTGGAACAGTGGTAGCCCACCACATGTGTATGTTGTTGTAGTTTATAGTCCTTAAATTTGACTGAATGCAGACCTTTAAAGCAGTTTATAGCTACAATTTCGGGTTTGGCTTCAGTCCTGTGTAGATTAATTGCCATCTGGTTGTAAATGTCATCACCCTCTTGTGTAAACTGGATTTCATCGAGATTTAATAATTATCAATGGCCAATTTCTGATTTCTGACATTTTATACTTTACAGTAATTATCCAAATTAACACTCAACGTAAATACATAAATTACTTAATGTTCTGTAAAAAGCTGCAATCCAATCAGTGATCCAATCAGTTTAAAAGCATGACACGCCTACCTTCGTAATTGTGCTGTCGCTATACAAACATGTATAGCAAGAACAGAAATAAAAATAAGACCACAATATAATTCTCAGATATGGTAACCCATACCTGAAATGTGACCTCTGCGTATCACTGGTAAGTAGTGAACAAACACTGCAAGTCATGAATACACACACCCAAGCCAGTGGGCAGGGAGTAATCAGGGGTCAGCTGTCTTGCTTAAGGGCACTTCAGTTGCTACCTGCCAGCACTGGAATCAAACCAGCAACCTTCTGATTACAAGCGTGACTCACTAACCAGGAGGCCACAACTGCCCACAATCCGGAACATGCATTAAGTATGTTCTGGATTGTAACTGTAACTGTAAACGTTTTCAGACTGTAAACACTTTCCCTACAAAACGCTTTTTCTGACTATAAAACGCTTTTATAAGTTTTGTTTTTTAAAGTAATTCTTATTTTCAGTGGTAAGACTAATTAGATTCTCTATTTTATGAAAAATCTTAATTGTACTACAGTGAATAAAAGTAATGTTATGTATAATGTAATGTTGTGATTTTTATGCATTCTGATAAAAAAATTCATAAAAACAGATCTTGTATTTGCAGATTTTTTGTGCAGTTTTTTTTGTCTTTTGAATTTGAAGTTACCATACATGTTCTAGACAGGTTTTGTAAGATTTTCTGTAAAGTTATGTAAGGTTTAAGTAATATTTTTCCTGAATTTCCTGAATTTCCTGAGTTTGTTTTCTGAATCGAAGCAGCTAGGCATTCTCTCAACTCGGGTCTGCTTCCACACCTCTGACGTCTCCTCCCATCATGTGTTTGTCTTTTACTCTCTCTTGGGGGGAGCTCACTTGTTTTTCCCAGGCTCAAGAGAGATGCTATTCAGAAAATCTTTCCACCCCAGAGTTCTGGGTGTGCTAAGCAGTAGTTCAGATTTATAGCACTGCCTTAATAAAGCTTAATTACCAGGAGTCTGCTTTAAGACAAACATCCCTTTAAAGTTCTGTGGAAATCAGAAAAGTAAGACGGATTTCATTCCCTTAGACCCCCTTTTTGCTTTTTTGCCCCTCTTTTTCGTAATAAACAAACGTTTTTCCATTACACAAACGGTGCTGGGTATATATGTAAGGGGGAGGGGTATGTGGACGCCTGCCAGATGCGAATTCCACTCTTATTGAAAGTCTGCAAAAATCGTGGAGAATTTTCCATGGGAGGGAATTAATTTTTCAACAATTCCTCAGATAAGAGGTGGTAACCAGGGGGCACAAGTATGTGAGGAAGGTTTATGGAAAAAACTAAACGATTGTGTGCATTTGTTTCGAATTGTGCAAAGGTACTGAAAACCCAAGCCAATTTTTTCTACAACATGCTTGTCTGTTCTCATCACGTCTGCTTTGGGAAAATGAAGAAGCACACGGTGGCATATCCCAATAAACTTGTTATTTTATTGTAAAAAATGGAAACAAATTCAGTGAACCACACTTTAAAGTCGACATCATTTTGACACACATTCCTGGGCTTATTGTACACAAACCTTGTCTTATTGTTGTTAATTAGTGCATGTTCATTAGTAGGAAAATCTTTCATCAACGTGTTAAAATGTTGACATCATCTAGGCCGTCTGGCACAAATTATGTTTACCAATAGCCAAATAGCTATTGTTTTAGGCTGCTGTTGTAGGTAGTCAATAGTTAAGCAATGTTATGCAGATAGTTAAAAGTTAAGGTAATAAAAAAATTCCACAGGTTTATGAATTTTAAGTATTCATTTTAATTAAATATTGAAAATGCAAAGATTGTCCAATGTAAGTTGTGGGAGAATTTCACAGTGCATGTAATCGGATGAGATCACAGTATTTTACAGCAGTGAGCCGGCCGGTTAATACCTGGATGGAGTCATTCAGACACACACTGACTTTATCTTGGCCACTACGGAGGCCCCACTCAAGCCCTATCCAGTGCCCAAGAATGTCAGTGTAATCGTCCAAGAGAAAACTCAGGTGATTCATTTTAGTTGCGTTACAAGTATTCTTTTGACATAATAGGTTTTTTGTGACATGACTGGCCACAGTGTCTTTTCACGGTGAGTTTTAGCCCTTTTTTTCAAATATTAAACATTTGTTGTCAAAAACACACTTACATTATTGCTAACCTGAGTTCTAGTCTTGATGTTACGATGGGGTTGAACGGTTGTGTTTGTGTAAATGATGAAGCAGAACACGGAACTAAACAAAGGATATTTAATGAAACATTTAACACAAACATCAACCGTAAAACAAAAGGACGACAACATGTGCAACCAGCAGTGAATAAGTGAAAATACAAAAGACAAACCAGACGATGAATGAATATACAAAAACCGAGGCAGAGGTATCCAAAGGGCGATTCAAAAGAGTAATCCAATAAAACGAGCAAAATGCAAAAACCAGGCGAGACACGATTGACTAAACACGAAGAATGAACCAAGAACAAAACCAACTCCTAAACAATAACCCACAACACACAACCCAAAACCCGGAACTTAAATACACACACTAATCAAACAAACACAGGTGAAACCAATAACACAAACCAGGAAGTGAAATAAAAGACCGGTGACATCATTGACACGTGACAGAAACTAAACATCATAATAAAAGTCCTCGTGCTCCACGCTGTAGCGGGAGCCCGGCTTTGTA
>JAZGTI010021585.1:0-10108 GCA_036877585.1 Botia kubotai | reverse complement strand
CATGCATCAAGAAAACTAAAAACTGCTTGTCAAGAGACGAAACCTGTCTTTGGCGTTTCAAATTACCCTGAAGCTGCAGGTACGCTAAGCGCTTTTGGAGGTTTGATGACTGGCACAATTAAAGCGGTTATGCTCAGGTACGCATAAACAAATGTATTAGGCTACGGTTTTACATTATGCAGGTGACACAGTTGACAGTATTACTTGCACGATAAATGGTTTTGGAGTTATAAGCTAGAAGCATGTGATAAATTGGTTTTCCTTGCACGAGACCACCGCGCATTCTTTTTTGCAGCTGGTCACATAATATCACAGAGGTATTTTGCTTTCAAGTGGAGAAACGTGTCTTTAATTGGACTCGGCTGCAAAGAAATCCATCTGTGTAGCACACCTGCTGCGGCAACTTTATTTGGTATTTCTCCCGATTTCATATCTGTCCTTAAAACGCATGTAAAATGCTGGCGAACGCTCTCGACTCGTGTTAAAAACGAAAGACAGAATTTGAAAGGAGTCTTTGATGAAAAATGAACCAAAGCATTCTTTTGATCGCTTCCCCCGTCTGCCCGTTTTCAAGAATAAACTATGAGATGTTCCACTTTCTACACACCTATGAGATTCCCATGGCACGTTCCAAACCATATATAGAACCTCGTATATAGAACCCTGAGCGTTTCGCTGTTCCATCTGTCTCCATGCGTAGCTTATGGGGAAATGCAGAGTTTTAGCACAGCAGAGAGAGGAACAAAAATAGTTTTCGAAAAAAGGCCGTGGTGTCGTGTGACTCTAGGGTGATTGGCAATCTTTCACTGTATTCGGTAGTGAGGGATTCTTGTTGAGACAACCTGACAGCTGGCACTTGGCAGATTTGCCCAGAACACCATAGATAATTTAGCCGCTTGCTGTCATAATACTTCATTAGTCTCACTGTTGTGCGAGACGCATCTCTTCACCGACAAAGTGAATGAATACTTAACACTCAGAGATTTGCAACGCGACCATAAACGCGTCTTAGCCTATTGGCTGGCAGATTTGCACGGTGACAACCTGCCTGATGAAGTGGCCTGCCAACATGAAATGAAAATTGCCCCCCGTTGCTTCGCTGACACGCTACCCGGGTCCTATTGTATATGATTAACCAGCGCACATTATTCGATAGAAAAAAATAAGGTTTATGTTGGTAATCTCCCAGCTAACAATATTAGGTTGTTCGTAATGGGAACGCTTTCATAACATTTTTTTAAAGTAACAAAAACGTTAAAGAGGTTATTTGTAATGTTCTAGGAACGTTCCCTGTTACTTAATTCATCACTGGAACAACATTTATGTTCAGATGACATCACTTACACCATTTTACAGTGTTTCTATTATATTGATAATACTGCCTCTGATAGCCTAAATAAGCTTTATTGAGTCTTGTTTAGTGTCAAGAAGAGACTTTTGTTAACTTGACTTTTGTTAAATTCCCAATAATGTCACCCTGACAAATTCCGCTCTGATTGGTGGTCTGGTTTCCTCAGCACTGTCCTCACGCTGACGTCTTCAAGATTCTGTGGCAGTTTGTTGTAGTCTCAAGTTTGAGGCCTTCAAAAAGCCCTTCCGTGAATTAACAGCTTCAAGACCTTTTTTTATTCCGACGTGCTTGTCAGAAAATCTGCGAAGCCGCTCGTAAGAGACCTCGAGGGCTTTCGGGAAAGCGGAACGTGCTGTTCTTAACCTTTTGTTATACCGAGCTAAAGTAAAAACAAACGAGAAGGGCAACTGCATGGCGTGTACCTAAAAATCCATTATTACACCGCCAATTAATGATATAAGAGCAAGCATGCTCCTTGTCACATCCAGTTTCCATGCCTGGTTGAGTTTTCTGCCCTAATGCTTTGGGTTGCAGTGATTAGCCATTAGGAGTTAGCTAAAAAAAGGCCTCGGTGAGGTGCAATTACTAAAACGGCAAGAGAATCTTTATTTAATTGGTTGCTTTTTGGGTTGTTTATTCCTTCCGAGCGCACCTGCCCTTCGTTTAACCTCCCGGTTCGATTCAAACAAGAGTTAAATTCAGCGTAGTTTCAGTCTGTGATGTCCTTCTCCTCCACGTCAGCTCGTTCTGATCCGTTGCCGAGCTCGAATCGTTTGTTTGTACAGTCACATCCCTGAAAAAGTCTTTTGTCTGGAGAGTTTTTTTGTCTTTTGTTTTACTCAAGTAGATATTACTCGACTCTGTTGCCTAGCTTAACTCCTTGAACATCTCAAGGTCGTACTGTCTGTGAACGCTCATGTTTTTGTTCCGTCTCCGCAGGCGATGGCGCAGGCAGGCTTTGGGCGAAGATACTTCAAAGCGTTTGTTAGCGGCTTCTTTGTAGCGGTCCCCGTGACGGTGACTGTTTTAGATCGACTCGCGTATGTGGCACGCGTGGATGGGGCCTCCATGCAGGTGAGATGTCCTTTATGTGTCTTATCAAGCTAGTCAAGGTAACATTTTTAGAATAGTATTAAATTCGGTTTGATTTAGTTTAGCTGGGAGTTTGCAAACATGCACATTTTTCTAACGAAACAATTTCAAAGTTATTTCAAGTTGGAGCTGCGATGCAGTGGTTAAAGGGACAGTTCCCTCGAATTGAAAACTTTTCCATCATTTATTCACCCTAATGTCATTTTAAGACTATGTGACTTTGCTCTTCTGGGGAACACAAAAGAAGATATTTTGAGAAATGTTTCAGTGGTTTTGTGTCCATACAGTGGAAGTCACTGGGTGCCACTGTTGTTTGGTTACCAACATACGTTGGGTTCCTCAGAAGCAAAACAGTCATACAGGTTTGGAGTGATATGAGGATGAGTAAATGAATAAAGAATTTTCATTTTTGGGTGTAAAAAAGATTTATATAAAAATAGATTTTTACACAAAAACCTGCAGCATGTGAAGAGTAATTAAAAAAACAGTCAAATAAACATTCTTGTTAAATCGCTCTGGCAGTTTGTTCAAAATAAACCTCAGTCACGCATTTCTTGATGTTGGACGATCTTTCTCTACACCTCACAACTGTATCACCGATGTTTTTAAGAAAATATCGCCTTCATTTACATGTTCATTTTAAGGGGCGTGTTAAGAAAAATCGTGATGTCACAAACGGCCCAATTTCAAAGTTAGTTTTGAAGTATAATGCTTGTTGTAATTGTAGATTAAATTAATTGTAGACGCCTTTTAAATATCAAGTACGTTTTGATCGTCCATTTCGTGACCCCCTTGTATTATAATTGTAGGAAACGGTTTTTTTTTAACACTGAAAAAAATGACACACTGTACCTTTAACACTTTATTGCTTAATCAAAGCAAATGCCCTAAATGTTACACTAATAGCGATGAGAGGAGGAAAATGAGAGCGCGGCGGAAAATATCATCAGAAACCCCTGTGCTCATTTTACTAGCCAGATAGACGCGATGGTTCATTATGCAGCTAATGAACAATAACCAAGCAGAACGGTGTTGTTGTTTTTCCTTTTGGACTCCGCTCATCTCTCTGGGTTTCCTTCTGAGTTTCGAGTGTTTTATTTGGTAATGGCTTTTCCCGGCCCGTCCGCCGGTCATCGAACCCAAATAACTCACTCTGTGGACAATGCCAAAAGCTGACACCAATACAGAATGAGAAAATGGGTCTGAATGAGACAGATAGAGCGCCCAGCTATGACGGATAAATTCGCCGGGCGAAAGCGCTCGGCGGGATATTTATTTTAGGGCGACAGATAAGAGATATTTCTGTCAATTATCTCAGTAACCGTGAAATGGCTCATCGAGATCCCCCGTAATGATTCATTGAACGTTTGCGGGTCTGCGCGCGCGCACGCGCTTCAGAGACCTCCGTCACACACAGCTCGTTTGTTATGGTGCCGCAAAACGGTTAAGAGCAAAACAAATTGTCTAAAAACGTTTCGAAGCTAGACGTTATTTTTAGCCTCTGAGTGTCAAAAGCTAAAAAGAAAACGAAGATACTCTTTCTGAGAGAAAAATGTAAGCAGTCTAACAAAAAACGTTGAAAAGTTAGCATGACAAAGTTTTTGCTGAAGTTTTGAAACTTGGGAGGATTAAAACAATAAATCACTGACAGATCCAACCAAAAGAATGAGAAAACGATTCAAGTTAATAAAGCGTTAAAACTTCCTAATCTGTCAAAACTCCTCTTTGGATCTTGGGGGCCATGAAACCAGGGGCCGTTTAAACCAGGGGCCTTCAGCAGGGCGTCCGTGGCGGTCCCGCATCAATCATAGTTCGATCTTTGGCTAGTTTTTGTTAAGCGTTTGATAATATGCTATAACCAAAAATACAATATTAAGTTCAAACCGTGAAATGAAAAGTGTGTGTGCTCTGAATTTTCCCCAGCCTGCCTTAAATCCAGAAGGAGGCTCATCCACCGATGTCGTGCTCCTTAACCGCTGGAGTGTGAGGAACTACCAGGTGCAGAGAGGAGACATCGTGTCTGTTCTGTGAGTCATCGTTTTTTTCAAACCTCAATTTTGTGGCTACCTTCAGTGAATTCCTTGAAAGCTGTCTAAAGCGTCTGTGAAGTGGCTCAGTGGCTGAAATCTGGCAGACGTGATGTTTCTGTGACAGAACATTGTGTTGATCACGTACGTTCGACTTTAAGACCAGCGGACTGCCGCGGGTGTCACTCGAGTCGCCACCGGATCGGGTTTTCAAAACGCTTCGGCAAACTGGAGCTTCTTGTTGAGAGAATTGTGGCCGAGCTGTTCTCCGTCCAGAGATATCTGAATCCCTCAAAAGTGCTAATTGGATCGTTTCGATCCTTTTCCAATCTAACGTGGTTCGCCTTGACCTTGGACCCCGCTGGTGGAGAACAGTATTCTAACTCAAGAAGAATCGCTTGCAGGATAATGAGCCCACTCTGTTCTAGGGGTTACTGTCTTCGCAGGTAATTGGCGTGGATTCTGACGGATTCTGTTCTTGACTTTACCGCGGCGCTTAAGCGAGAGCCTTTTCACTCGGTACCGTTGAGGCTCAGACGTCTTTTATCTAGGCTTCAATTAGGTACTGTAAGTTCTCCTCACTTTAATGCGTGGCCTGAATTCTGAAGCACAATAGTGGAAGGAGAGCATTTATGCACTCCAGGTTCCCATTGATTGAACATTTGCCCAACCGGGTTCTTTGGCTTTCGTATGTTTTGATTGGACAGTAGATGAGGTTCAGAGGTTCGGATGGTTGCACATACTTTGAAACTCAGGGCTTGGGCCGAGTATATAGCCACCACGACATGTGATCTGTTGCTCTGTACTCTGATCTGAGAGTTGAACATTACACCAACGATTAATGAATTCAGCAGTAACCTTCATGATAATACAACGCGCTTGGGATTTGTCGGCTACATATTAAAAGGTGAAACAGCCTAATTAGCAGCTAAAACAGCTAACGGGGAATGTTCTGTAAGGCTAACATTCATAACATTCTCTAACGTTCTTGTAATCGAGCAATAACGTTCATACTAAAAAAACTGGATGCTTTGAACTTTCCTAGAACTTTAAAAAAAAGTTTTTAAACATTTTTTTTAGTTAATGGAAACGTTCTTGCAACCTAAAATTGCTAGCTGGGTAGACACTGTGTGCGTTTTTCATTTGTTAAATACTGTTTTTAAGTTTACGTTTCTGCTTGGGTTTTGTTTTCTTATTTACAGCTGAGTTTTTCATTTAAGGACATTCTGTTTAGTCTCTGTTTACCTGAGTTTAGGTTTAAGTAATTATAGGTGAGGAGTTTGCAGAACACCTTCAGTTTCACAATAAATTAGACCTTCCCGGATTCTGCATGTGTATTTACATAATAATCGTTACTGCAGGAAAGAGTGCCGCTGTTTGTTGATTCTCCTGCAGGCAGAGAGCAAAACGTGTGCTAGTTGTCATAACAACATCCAAAGTGACTGCGAAACTATTAGCTAGTTTGTTGATTTTTGATTTCAGTCCCATTTAAATCTTTAAAAAAAGGTGTTAGTTCATGAAAATGCTTTCAAATCAATAGTTTTCAGATTGCTTGTCAGTATACGATAATCCCCAAAGGTCCGCCAGTATTCCTGTGAATGCGTTTTTGTTCGCGACTTTGTAAACAGATACTGCTTATTAGTTTCGTGTGAAGCTTTTTATTAGGCGCCTTTGAGAGAACGACATGGCACATCCAATCCATCCTTACCCAAAGATGGCACTCTTCCCCTGCTGGGAATTCACTGTGCCGGGAACATTATGTTCAATCTTTGTTAAACTGTTCTGAGGGGAAAAGCTAACGCTGCATGCTAATAATTCTGTGTGTACTCCACTTTCACAGCTGATGTGTAGAGCCTCATATAACATCACGATTTTATATTCCGTTTAATGGGCTGCGTTTTATTGGTGAGGAAAATTGTTTATTTTTATGTGAGGTACATTATTTTCAAGTGAGCTAACCTTGTGGTGTGTTAAACCCTTTTTTCTCTTTATATGGATATTTTTAATAATGCTTGTATATTAAAGCAATAGTTCACGAGATATGCATTTCGTTGTAGTTTATGCGTCCCCGTGTTGTTCAAAGACAGGTTATAGATAGACTACAGCTATCAAACTCAAACAACAACAAACAACATTTGCGCACTTTATTCCACGCCTTAAACGTTACAATAGCTTTGTTAAGACAGATTGTTATTTGCTGAATAAATAAAATCCTAAATCTAATTCAGTATTGTGCATATTTGAACCGCCACATTACAGCAATAACACAAATGAGAACCAGCGGCATTCGCCACGTCAAAACCGATTCATTTTATAATCTGAATTCGAATCAGATTTCAGAGCTGGAACATGGAAGCTGTATGAAACTTTTCATGAGGGTTTCATGGTGCTTTGTTTTCCTTTGTGATGCTCGACAGCCGTCGCCCCCTGTGATGTTTTGTCGCGTAAAAGTTCCTTCAGAATTTCTTCCTTTCTGTTCCACACGAAAAAAAATGAGGGTTTGTAAATAATGTTCATTTCTGAGTGAATTATTTGTTTAATGTTTTAAATGCATTAAATATTTAATAACCATATTTTAATAACCTCTCTCTCACTCTCACTCTCTCTCTCTCTCTTTTTGTACATGTGATCTAAACTGGGCAAAATAAACTGTATATTTTGAAGGAAATATTCCGTTTACAAATCTGAAATCAAATCGCGTGTAGCGGTTGGACTTTGAATATATTTATATAGTTGCAAGAGATTTGTTTATCTCTGTCTGGGCATCTGAGATGCTGATATAATTGGGACTCGTTTCAAAAGATGGAAATCTTTCTAAGGAAATCGTTCAGTCCACAGAGTAATATCTTATTTACAGAAGCGTCTCTCTTCAGAGAGCAGTCGATAAGGGATGTGGTTCTGTCAGGGTGCTTTATACACGCAGAAAACATTTTGTCATGCTTTCAGTGTAAACGGGGACAAACATGCGGATTTTATGAATTGCCGTTTACACGTAATCGTATCCGTTCAGCCGTCTGAAAACTGTTTCTTCCGCCACATTATCTGGCCGGCCGTGAGAGTTCTGTGAGGGGTAAACTGCGCCACAACTTTAGAGTACGAACGCGTTTTGTCCTTTAAAATGGTTTGGTTCTGGTAAACATCTTTACTCAAAGTACAGAGGAAATAAAAGCAGTTGTTCCCACCAGAAGCGTCGAGAACAGACCAAAAGCTGATAAATATATATGGCATCACAGCATGGCATGTTCGTTTTCTCTCTGTTTTCCGGTCTGCTTTGAAGCGCGCTGGCCGGAAAATGGGATCTCATTGGGGCTGGATTGGGTTGTGTGTAATTAGCCATCAACATTGAAACCGGTTCAGTGATGGTCCGCATGTCCTCAGAGAAGCTTTATGGAACTAGATGAAGGCAGTAACCGAATTCCGCATTCAGATCAGGACACGACGATTCCAACAGGCGCTTCTAAGCTGCCTTTTGGATCAGAGTGTTTCTGCGGTTTATGCCTCATAGCCAACCTGCTCGACTGTTAAAATGCCGGCCAGGAAAGCCATGGCAGGGCGTCTGATAGTAATATTTTGAAGATGAAAGCTGAGATCAGGGAAGGGTTGGCTGGGATTAGAGGCCTTTTGTTTTGCTTTTTGGAATTGGGAGAGGGTATTGCATGCCTTCAGATTCTGTGTTACCTGGAAATCAAACCCGTGATCTTGGCATGGCGAGCACTATGCTTTACCTACCTAGCTAACAAGGTTATAAAAACGTTTCCCTAACGTTTCCGTTAGGTTAAAAATGTTACCTTGAACATTCTAAAAACATTGTTTTAGATGTTTTTCAAATGTCCCACTAACAGCTGAAGAATAACATTTTGATGTTATGAAACGTTCTACTAACGTTGCTGCAAAAATGGTTTGATAACACAGAGACATTTACAGAATGTTAACCAATGTTCTGAGAACGTTCCCTGTTGGCTGGGTAGTTAAGCTACAGGAAAATTAAAAGGTAGAGCTCAGTGGGGCAGCTGAAGGGGCAGCTGTCGCCCAGCTTAGAGCAACAATGCACAGAGGAGCGTGTCCTGTGCATATGCTGTTGCCACGACAACCAGCAAGCATCTTGTTCTCTGTCGGCTGCGCACAAGAATTCACAAAAGAACATTTTGTCGGGAATGTGACTGTCAGAAATGCAAGAGCTTTGTTTTCTGTGATTGTTCTTTTCACTCAGATAACTTCAGGGCACTGAGAGTTTTTCAAACACACAAATGCAACTATTCATGGATGTATTGATTTCAATCTTCCCACGCTTCAGATGTGGCTTTTGTGACGCCTTTTTGTGCAGTTACTTGTTTATTGTTAATTTAATCTTAATGTTTCATTTAAAAATATTCCGACAGTAAATTAAAAAAACGAACTGCTGGCCCAACCAGGACGTCAGACAAAAGTTTGTGGAGCCCTGTAAAATATTATAAATGATTCCAGATTATTCCAAAAACAGAATCCCATAGAGTGTCAGGCTATATTGTTATTTCGATGACATAATTTGCTCTGCTTTTTATCCTGGATGGCCACATCACAAGCGCACGTGTTTTTCCCAGCATGAGGTTTAATATCATTGTCGGGCGGCACGTATATTGCTCAAATGAGAGAAGCCCGGTTGTGTCTACCGAAGATCGTTATCGCTTATTGCCTCGAGGTTTGATGCTTCGACTCATTATTGCTTTGCTGTTGTTATAATCGGAGACTATTTGTGTTCGTGTAACAGGCTGTATATGAGCGGGAAATTGTCACAGCCGAGGGTGAGCAAAAATGACTTATTCACGGAAAGACACATGGAGCAACAGTCAGAAATTCATTTAAATAACCTGAAACGACTTCTTTATGCGGAGAGATCTTATAAATATTTAGGAGGTTGACCGCCGTTATCACGGTTCTCCTTTTTTGGGGTCTGAACCTCAGTATGAACTTTCCCTTTTGCCTAGAAAATGAAATTGTCGGTGAATGAATCGCTCACAGATGCTAATTTGCGAAACCTTGAGGCTAACGCCGCTTATTCATTCGGGGAACTCTGAAACTCGTTTTCTGTACCGAACGGGCACACCAATTAAATCAGAGGTCATGCATACATCATCGACGGCGAGCAATATTTTGGGTTTGTATGAACATTTTTACTCTGCTTACTTGAAAATCAGTGGAATATTCATTTAAAACCGTTTTCGCTGTGGAGATAATCTACCTTAGTGGATTTTTTTGTTAGATTTATACTTACTAATACTGCAGTGCCCTATTTAATGTATTATATAATTTTTAATCTCAATATAAAGCTACATTAGCTACACTCGTGTAATGAAGCAGTCTTCCGATACAGACGTAGCTGCTAGCGGTCTGTCGTCGTGCGTTTTGGTTACCCTGTCTGTGATTGGAGGGAATATACGTTTCTCTCTCACTTGAGCTGTGCGTTTGGACGAACATCAAAGAGACTTGCTTGCCACTCGCTGCCGTCTGTATGAAATGAATTACCAGTGGATTGTAAGTTCCCCTCATCTCCTACATGAAGTGTAGCCTCAGTGGGGAGATGTTGGTCTCCTGACATATCCAGGACATGCAGTAATAGGACACAAGGCTGGAGAATTTAGTTTTGAAGGGGTGAAAGTGT